>JAWWQZ010000025.1:150000-155000 GCA_033815515.1 Cryptocheilus praepositus | reverse complement strand
TGTCGACGAAGGCGGCTTTCCTCGTCGTGCCCTTCTCTGTGCACGCATACTTTGTGTGAAGGCGACATTTTCGTGGTCATACCCTTGTTCGCAAAAGTCACGATGGTGTTAGGGGATGTAATTTTACCCTTCTCTCGTGCTTGTCGACGAAGGCGGTTTCCTCGATTGTGCCCTTCTCTGTGTGCGAGTACTTTGTGTGAAGGAGACTTTATCGAAGTTTTGTACCCTTGTCGCAGGTACGATGGTGTTAGGGGATGTAATTTTACCCTTCTCTCGTGCTTGTCGACGAAGGCGGCTTTCCTCGAACGTGCCCTTCTCGCGTGCGCGTAGCGAAGGCGGGACTATGGAACTGTACCCTTGTCTCGCATACGAGCAGTGCAGAAATTTGAACGAGCGAACGTTCCTCAGAACAAGAGCCAAAGGGATCGTTCGTCGAGGAAGTCTATGGGTAGCCTAGGGCAAACCAGGATGCGGTAATGACGGCGGCACTTGTCATTTTGAACAGCCCCTTGAATATACTTTGACAGTGTCGTTACGAGTCGTAACCTGACTTTGCGTTACACAGTGGAGAATTGTGGCATAAACAGTGGGATCGTCTCTTCCGCCCTTCTCTCAGTCTGGAGAATAGGACTGAGAGCGGCAAGCGGGTCAAAAGAGAAATGCCGTATACAGTTAGAGCCAAAAGTCCTGCTGTCGAAGGCTCAAACGATTCGCGCCCGCTAGACTTCCGGTATGTGCTGCTTACATCCTCTCGCCCGGGCGGGTTGTTTGGAAGCGGCCTGCGCGACTGCGGTCGTGCAGACTCGGCTTGAGACACCGAGAATAAGAGACTTAACATATCTGATAAATCAGTAAATATAAAGATTACCCTGAACGGTGGATCACTTGGCTCGTGGGTCGATGAAGAACGCAGCTAATTGCGCGTCAACTTGTGAACTGCAGGACACATGAACATCGACATTTTGAACGCACATTGCGGTCCACGGATACAATTCCCGGACCACGCCTGGCTGAGGGTCGTTTACGTACAACCAACTGCTTACGTACCCACGGAAATTGAATTTAATCTTGAACGCTAAATTCTGTGGGACTGCGTACAGCGAATGATGGACGTTCGTCGGTCAAAGATGAATCGAACGCAAAATCAGAGAGATGTGATCGAAAACGCACGCGTACTTTGTGTGAAGGCGACATTATTAGAGGTCATACCCTTGTTCGCAAAAGTCACGATGGTGTCAGGGGATGTAATTTTACCCTTCTCTCGTGCTTGTCGACGAAGGCGGTTTCCTCGTACGTGCCCTTCTCTGTGCGCACGTACTTTGTGTGAAGGCGACATAATTCGTGGTCATACCCTTGTTCGCAAAAGTCACGATGGTGTTAGGGGATGTAATTTTACCCTTCTCTCGTGCTTGTCGACGAAGGCGGTTTCCACGATCGTGCCCTTCTCTGTGCGGCGATCTATCGATCAACGGTGGAAAAGGTGGTTTCGTTTCGAATACCCGAGACAAATTTTGTACCCTTGTCGCAAGTACGACGGTGTTAGGGGATGTAATTTTACCCTTCTCTCGTGCTTGTCGACGAAGGCGGCTTGCTTCGATCCGTGCCCTTCTCTGTGCACGCATACTTTGTGTGAAGGCGACATTTTCGTGGTCATACCCTTGTTCGCAAAAGTCACGATGGTGTTAGGGGATGTAATTTTACCCTTCTCTCGTGCTTGTCGACGAAGGCGGTTTCCTCGATCCGTGCCCTTCTCTGTGTGCGCGTACTTTGTGTGAAGGAGACTTTATCGAAGTTTTGTACCCTTGTTCGCAAAAGTCACGATGGTGTTAGGGGATGTAATTTTACCCTTCTCTCGTGCTTGTCGACGAAGGGGCTCTTGTCTCGTTCGAACGCTATCAATATTTTTTCACCGAATTTCTCTGAATATTTATCATCAGAGGACCGACGTCGTTTGAAATGACTACCTTCTACCGCACAATGTTGGGAGAAGCCTTTCTTTGAATAGCAAGCGACATGCCCCCGATCGAACAGATGAATCGCGAGCTGTCCGTCTAGTCCATGAGATTGTTGGACGGTCGGTACTTTCTCGTGATATTGAACAGTGGTGGGCATAATGTTTGTTGAAAGGTTTTTTTTTGTTCCCAATTTGCGTGCGCGTAGAAATTTTTTTTACGTCTTTGAATTGACGACCTCAGAACAGGCGGGATCACCCGCTAAATTTAAGCATATTAATAAGCGGAGGAAAAGAAACTAACAAGGATTTCCTTAGTAGCGGCGAGCGAACAGGAATTAGCCCAGCACTGAATCCCGCGGTTCTGCCGCAGGGAAATGTAGTGTTCAGGAGGGTTCGATTATCCCGAGACATCGAACTGCGTCCAAGTCCATCTTGAATGGGGCCACTTACCCACAGAGGGTGCCAGGCCCGTAGGACCGGGACGTGTTTCGGGAGAACCTCTCCTTAGAGTCGAGTTGCTTGAGAGTGCAGCTCTAAGTGGGTGGTAAACTCCATCTAAGGCTAAATATAACCACGAGACCGATAGCGAACAAGTACCGTGAGGGAAAGTTGAAAAGAACTTTGAAGAGAGAGTTCAAGAGTACGTGAAACCGTTCAGGGGTAAACCTGAGAAACCCGAAAGTTCGAATGGGGAGATTCATCGTCAGCGGGCTGGCTTAGCTGTGGTGGGCGATGTCTGGGACTTCGGTCCTGAGGCACGTCGCCGCTGTTTATGTCCGGTTTCGTAGATGTGCACTTCTCCCCTAGTAGGACGTTGCGACTCGCTGGGTGTCGGATTACGGCCCGGGTGGTTGACCGTCGCGTCGCTTCGGCGTTCGCGACGGACCTCCGGTGTGTCTCTCCTGTCCGACTGCCCGGCGGTATTTTGAGATAGTATTCGGCCGCAATTTTTTTAAATTGCGTCATTGGTTCGTGGCAAGCGCGCGCGGCCAGGTGTCCCGTTGGTTCGGACTTTGTGCCGTCCTCGGGCCTGGCCAGCTGTTGGCTCACGTTCATCCTCTGACCGGCCGCTTTACTTGTTTGCGACGCTATTGCTTTGGGTACTCTCAGGACCCGTCTTGAAACACGGACCAAGGAGTCTAACATGTGCGCGAGTCATTGGGATAATAAAACCTAAAGGCGAAATGAAAGTGAATGTTGACCTTGCGTCGACAGAGGGAGGATGGACTCCGAATAGAAGTCTCGAACTCCCGGGGCGTCTCGTTCTCATTGCGAGAAGAGGCGCACCTAGAGCGTACACGTTGGGACCCGAAAGATGGTGAACTATGCCTGGTCAGGACGAAGTCAGGGGAAACCCTGATGGAGGTCCGTAGCGATTCTGACGTGCAAATCGATCGTCGGAACTGGGTATAGGGGCGAAAGACTAATCGAACCATCTAGTAGCTGGTTCCCTCCGAAGTTTCCCTCAGGATAGCTAGCCCTCTGTCCGTTGAATACACCAGTCTCATCTGGTCAAGCGAATGATTAGAGGCCTTGGGGCCGAAACGACCTCAACCTATTCTCAAACTTTAAATGGGTGAGACCTCTGGCTTGTTTGAATGGTGAAGCCACGAGAATTTGGATGAGAGGGCTTAGTGGGCCATTTTTGGTAAGCAGAACTGGCGCTGTGGGATGAACCAAACGCCGAGTTAAGGCGCCTAAGTCGACGCTTATGGGATACCATGAAAGGCGTTGGTTGCTTAAGACAGCAGGACGGTGGCCATGGAAGTCGGAATCCGCTAAGGAGTGTGTAACAACTCACCTGCCGAAGCAACTAGCCCTGAAAATGGATGGCGCTGAAGCGTCGCGCCTATACTCGGCCGTCAACCGGCAAGAGAGGGTGGTCGCTGCAATTTTTTGTGGCTCCGCTCATGAAGCCTTGACGAGTAGGAGGGTCGCGGCGGTGTGCGCAGAAGGGTCTGGGCGTGAGCCTGCCTGGAGCCGCCGTCGGTGCAGAGCTTGGTAGTAGTAGCAAATACTCCAGCGAGATCCTGGAGGACTGACGTGGAGAAGGGTTTCGTGTGAACAGCCGTTGCACACGAGTCAGTCGATCCTAAGCCCTAGGAGAAATCCTATGTTGATGACGGTGTGCTAAAGCGCAACAAACTTTTTTGAGCTAAACAACTGATATGATGACGATACACTAGGAGTATCAGTTGTAACAGGTTGACACGATGACTATATGGAGTGTCTTCCTATTGAAAGTTTTTTCTGTTTTTTTCTTGCTGTCGCCGTACAGCAGGAAAAGGTTGACATGATGACTAAAGAGAGTGTCTTCCTAAAATGCATAAAATGCAAATACAAACAAGAGGTGTCAGAAAAAATTTCTGCTGTCTTTAAACAGCAGAAATATATATAAAAAGGTTGACATGATGACGAAACAGAGAGTGTCTTCCTTCAATGAAAAATCGTAACAAGGCAAATTATATATATTATATATTTCTGTTGTCAAATAAACAACAGAAAAAAAAATTTTTTGCTGCCATTGTGCAGCAAATAAGGATGACATGATGACGATACGAGAGTGTCTCCTTTAACAGAAAAAACTTTTTTTGGCATCTCCTGAGAGAAGAGCCAAAAGGTCGATATGATGACGATACGACGAGTATCGACCAAAACTTTTGAACGACTCAAAAAAGACCGACACCCGTCGGGCGAAAGGGAATCTGGTTCCTATTCCAGAACCCGGCTGCGGAACCGTATCCAATTCGGGCCCTCGTGAGAGAGTTCGTCGGGGTAACCCAAAATGACCTGGAGACGCCGTCGGGAGATCCGGAAAGAGTTTTCTTTTCTGTATAAGCGTTCGAGTTCCCTGGAAACCTCTAGCAGGGAGATAGGGTTTGGAACGCGAAGAGCACCGCAGTTGCGGCGGTGTGCGGATCTTCCCCTCGGACCTTGAAAATCCAGGAGAGGGCCACGTGGAGGTCTCGCGCCGGTTCGTACCCATATCCGCAGCAGGTCTCCAAGGTGAAGAGCCTCTAGTCGATAGATTAATGTAGGTAAGGGA
>JAWWQZ010000025.1:137500-145000 GCA_033815515.1 Cryptocheilus praepositus | reverse complement strand
CATAATTTTCCGACAACCGGATCAAAAGTTATTAAAAAAAAAAAAGAGTATTACTACTTTCTTCACCTTATATGTTTAATAAATCTATTGAACCTAAAATTCACTTCAAGATACTCAAAAAATTGTATATCCTTTAGCTAACTGGTGATTGCTTTCGAATTAATATATATTGAACCGTTCATTTGTTATTGTCAAAAAACTTTCCCTATTAATAACTGCCCTTCCTATTGTCCGATCTTTTTGTTCTTTTTGCACAGAGTGTATATCATATAAATAAACAAGCTCCTATAATTTCAAAGCGATAGAATGTCTCCTTCAATTTTCTTAATTTTATAAGCCTTACGCGAGAGCTAACTTCTATGCGCTGGCTCGCGGACGCCGTGTATCAGGGTATAGCGGCCGCCGCGCTGCGTAGTAACAGATTAAAAAATTAATAACTTTTTATCTGTTGGAGCTAAAATTCACATAAAAATATAAGAAAAATTGTACATCCTTTAGCTGTTTAGTGAATGCTAAGCGGTTATTATAAAATGAACCGTTCGGTAGATATTATAAAAAAACTTTCCCTGTTAATAATTTTTTTTTTTTTTCTGTTGCGACAATATACTTTATACACATCGATTTGTTCGTCTTAAAAAGCCCTACAAGAGGCTATTATTTCATAATTTTCCGACAACCGGATCAAAAGTTATTAAAAAAAAAAAGTATTACTACTTTCTTCACCTTATATGTTTAATAACTTTTTATCTAGTGAACCTAAAATTCACTTCAAGATACTCAAAAAATTGTATATCCTTTAGCTAACTGGTGATTGCTTTCGAATTAATATATATTGAACCGTTCATTTGTTATTGTCAAAAAACTTTCCCTATTAATAACTGCCCTTCCTATTGTCCGATCTTTTTGTTCTTTTTGCACAGAGTGTATATCATATAAATAAACAAGCTCCTATAATTTCAAAGCGATAGAATGTCTCCTTCAATTTTCTTAATTTTATAAGCCTTACGCGAGAGCTAACTTCTATGCGCTGGCTCGCGGACGCCGTGTATCAGGGTATAGCGGCCGCCGCGCTGCGTAGTAACAGATTAAAAATTAATAACTTTTTATCTGTTGGAGCTAAAATTCAAATAAAAATATAAGAAAAATTGTACATCCTTTAGCTGTTTAGTGAATGCTAAGCGGTTATTATAAAATGAACCGTTCGGTAGATATTATAAAAAAACTTTCCCTGTTAATAATTTTTTTTTTTCTGTTGCGACAATATACTTTATACACATCGATTTGTTCGTCTTAAAAAGCCCTACAAGAGGCTATTATTTCATAATTTTCCGACAACCGGATCAAAAGTTATTAAAAAAAAAAAAAGAGTATTACTACTTTCTTCACCTTATATGTTTAATAACTTTTTATCTAGTGAACCTAAAATTCACTTCAAGATACTCAAAAAATTGTATATCCTTTAGCTAACTGGTGATTGCTTTCGAATTAATATATATTGAACCGTTCATTTGTTATTGTCAAAAAACTTTCCCTATTAATAACTGCCCTTCCTATTGTCCGATCTTTTTGTTCTTTTTGCACAGAGTGTATATCATATAAATAAACAAGCTCCTATAATTTCAAAGCGATAGAATGTCTCCTTCAATTTTCTTAATTTTATAAGCCTTACGCGAGAGCTAACTTCTATGCGCTGGCTCGCGGACGCCGTGTATCAGGGTATAGCGGCCGCCGCGCTGCGTAGTAACAGATTAAAAAATTAATAACTTTTTATCTGTTGGAGCTAAAATTCACATAAAAATATAAGAAAAATTGTACATCCTTTAGCTGTTTAGTGAATGCTAAGCGGTTATTATAAAATGAACCGTTCGGTAGATATTATAAAAAAACTTTCCCTGTTAATAATTTTTTTTTTCTGTTGCGACAATATACTTTATACACATCGATTTGTTCGTCTTAAAAAGCCCTACAAGAGGCTATTATTTCATAATTTTCCGACAACCGGATCAAAAGTTATTAAAAAAAAAAAAAGAGTATTACTACTTTCTTCACCTTATATGTTTAATAACTTTTTATCTAGTGAACCTAAAATTCTTCAAGATACTCAAAAAATTGTATATCCTTTAGCTAACTGGTGATTGCTTTCGAATTAATATATATTGAACCGTTCATTTGTTATTGTCAAAAAACTTTCCCTATTAATAACTGCCCTTCCTATTGTCCGATCTTTTTGTTCTTTTTGCACAGAGTGTATATCATATAAATAAACAAGCTCCTATAATTTCAAAGCGATAGAATGTCTCCTTCAATTTTCTTAATTTTATAAGCCTTACGCGAGAGCTAACTTCTATGCGCTGGCTCGCGGACGCCGTGTATCAGGGTATAGCGGCCGCCGCGCTGCGTAGTAACAGATTAAAAAATTAATAACTTTTTATCTGTTGGAGCTAAAATTCACATAAAAATATAAGAAAAATTGTACATCCTTTAGCTGTTTAGTGAATGCTAAGCGGTTATTATAAAATGAACCGTTCGGTAGATATTATAAAAAAACTTTCCCTGTTAATAATTTTTTTTTTTTATTTTGCGACAATATACTTTATACACATCGATTTGTTCGTCTTAAAAAGCCCTACAAGAGGCTATTATTTCATAATTTTCCGACAACCGGATCAAAAGTTATTAAAAAAAAAAAGTATTACTACTTTCTTCACCTTATATGTTTAATAACTTTTTATCTAGTGAACCTAAAATTCACTTCAAGATACTCAAAAAATTGTATATCCTTTAGCTAACTGGTGATTGCTTTCGAATTAATATATATTGAACCGTTCATTTGTTATTGTCAAAAAACTTTCCCTATTAATAACTGCCCTTCCTATTGTCCGATCTTTTTGTTCTTTTTGCACAGAGTGTATATCATATAAATAAACAAGCTCCTATAATTTCAAAGCGATAGAATGTCTCCTTCAATTTTCTTAATTTTATAAGCCTTACGCGAGAGCTAACTTCTATGCGCTGGCTCGCGGACGCCGTGTATCAGGGTATAGCGGCCGCCGCGCTGCGTAGTAACAGATTAAAAAATTAATAACTTTTTATCTGTTGGAGCTAAAATTCACATAAAAATATAAGAAAAATTGTACATCCTTTAGCTGTTTAGTGAATGCTAAGCGGTTATTATAAAATGAACCGTTCGGTAGATATTATAAAAAAACTTTCCCTGTTAATAATTTTTTTTTTTTCTGTTGCGACAATATACTTTATACACATCGATTTGTTCGTCTTAAAAAGCCCTACAAGAGGCTATTATTTCATAATTTTCCGACAACCGGATCAAAAGTTATTAAAAAAAAAAAGAGTATTACTACTTTCTTCACCTTATATGTTTAATAACTTTTTATCTAGTGAACCTAAAATTCACTTCAAGATACTCAAAAAATTGTATATCCTTTAGCTAACTGGTGATTGCTTTCGAATTAATATATATTGAACCGTTCATTTGTTATTGTCAAAAAACTTTCCCTATTAATAACTGCCCTTCCTATTGTCCGATCTTTTTGTTCTTTTTGCACAGAGTGTATATCATATAAATAAACAAGCTCCTATAATTTCAAAGCGATAGAATGTCTCCTTCAATTTTCTTAATTTTATAAGCCTTACGCGAGAGCTAACTTCTATGCGCTGGCTCGCGGACGCCGTGTATCAGGGTATAGCGGCCGCCGCGCTGCGTAGTAACAGATTAAAAAATTAATAACTTTTTATCTGTTGGAGCTAAAATTCACATAAAAATATAAGAAAAATTGTACATCCTTTAGCTGTTTAGTGAATGCTAAGCGGTTATTATAAAATGAACCGTTCGGTAGATATTATAAAAAAACTTTCCCTGTTAATAATTTTTTTTTTTTCTGTTGCGACAATATACTTTATACACATCGATTTGTTCGTCTTAAAAAGCCCTACAAGAGGCTATTATTTCATAATTTTCCGACAACCGGATCAAAAGTTATTAAAAAAAAAAAGAGTATTACTACTTTCTTCACCTTATATGTTTAATAACTTTTTATCTAGTGAACCTAAAATTCACTTCAAGATACTCAAAAAATTGTATATCCTTTAGCTAACTGGTGATTGCTTTCGAATTAATATATATTGAACCGTTCATTTGTTATTGTCAAAAAACTTTCCCTATTAATAACTGCCCTTCCTATTGTCCGATCTTTTTGTTCTTTTTGCACAGAGTGTATATCATATAAATAAACAAGCTCCTATAATTTCAAAGCGATAGAATGTCTCCTTCAATTTTCTTAATTTTATAAGCCTTACGCGAGAGCTAACTTCTATGCGCTGGCTCGCGGACGCCGTGTATCAGGGTATAGCGGCCGCCGCGCTGCGTAGTAACAGATTAAAAAATTAATAACTTTTTATCTGTTGGAGCTAAAATTCACATAAAAATATAAGAAAAATTGTACATCCTTTAGCTGTTTAGTGAATGCTAAGCGGTTATTATAAAATGAACCGTTCGGTAGATATTATAAAAAAACTTTCCCTGTTAATAATTTTTTTTTTTCTGTTGCGACAATATACTTTATACACATCGATTTGTTCGTCTTAAAAAGCCCTACAAGAGGCTATTATTTCATAATTTTCCGACAACCGGATCAAAAGTTATTAAAAAAAAAAAAGAGTATTACTACTTTCTTCACCTTATATGTTTAATAACTTTTTATCTAGTGAACCTAAAATTCACTTCAAGATACTCAAAAAATTGTATATCCTTTAGCTAACTGGTGATTGCTTTCGAATTAATATATATTGAACCGTTCATTTGTTATTGTCAAAAAACTTTCCCTATTAATAACTGCCCTTCCTATTGTCCGATCTTTTTGTTCTTTTTGCACAGAGTGTATATCATATAAATAAACAAGCTCCTATAATTTCAAAGCGATAGAATGTCTCCTTCAATTTTCTTAATTTTATAAGCCTTACGCGAGAGCTAACTTCTATGCGCTGGCTCGCGGACGCCGTGTATCAGGGTATAGCGGCCGCCGCGCTGCGTAGTAACAGATTAAAAAATTAATAACTTTTTATCTGTTGGAGCTAAAATTCACATAAAAATATAAGAAAAATTGTACATCCTTTAGCTGTTTAGTGAATGCTAAGCGGTTATTATAAAATGAACCGTTCGGTAGATATTATAAAAAAACTTTCCCTGTTAATAATTTTTTTTTTTCTGTTGCGACAATATACTTTATACACATCGATTTGTTCGTCTTAAAAAGCCCTACAAGAGGCTATTATTTCATAATTTTCCGACAACCGGATCAAAAGTTATTAAAAAAAAAAGAGTATTACTACTTTCTTCACCTTATATGTTTAATAACTTTTTATCTAGTGAACCTAAAATTCACTTCAAGATACTCAAAAAATTGTATATCCTTTAGCTAACTGGTGATTGCTTTCGAATTAATATATATTGAACCGTTCATTTGTTATTGTCAAAAAACTTTCCCTATTAATAACTGCCCTTCCTATTGTCCGATCTTTTTGTTCTTTTTGCACAGAGTGTATATCATATAAATAAACAAGCTCCTATAATTTCAAAGCGATAGAATGTCTCCTTCAATTTTCTTAATTTTATAAGCCTTACGCGAGAGCTAACTTCTATGCGCTGGCTCGCGGACGCCGTGTATCAGGGTATAGCGGCCGCCGCGCTGCGTAGTAACAGATTAAAAAATTAATAACTTTTTATCTGTTGGAGCTAAAATTCACATAAAAATATAAGAAAAATTGTACATCCTTTAGCTGTTTAGTGAATGCTAAGCGGTTATTATAAAATGAACCGTTCGGTAGATATTATAAAAAAACTTTCCCTGTTAATAATTTTTTTTTTTTCTGTTGCGACAATATACTTTATACACATCGATTTGTTCGTCTTAAAAAGCCCTACAAGAGGCTATTATTTCATAATTTTCCGACAACCGGATCAAAAGTTATTAAAAAAAAAAAAGAGTATTACTACTTTCTTCACCTTATATGTTTAATAACTTTTTATCTAGTGAACCTAAAATTCACTTCAAGATACTCAAAAAATTGTATATCCTTTAGCTAACTGGTGATTGCTTTCGAATTAATATATATTGAACCGTTCATTTGTTATTGTCAAAAAACTTTCCCTATTAATAACTGCCCTTCCTATTGTCCGATCTTTTTGTTCTTTTTGCACAGAGTGTATATCATATAAATAAACAAGCTCCTATAATTTCAAAGCGATAGAATGTCTCCTTCAATTTTCTTAATTTTATAAGCCTTACGCGAGAGCTAACTTCTATGCGCTGGCTCGCGGACGCCGTGTATCAGGGTATAGCGGCCGCCGCGCTGCGTAGTAACAGATTAAAAAATTAATAACTTTTTATCTGTTGGAGCTAAAATTCACATAAAAATATAAGAAAAATTGTACATCCTTTAGCTGTTTAGTGAATGCTAAGCGGTTATTATAAAATGAACCGTTCGGTAGATATTATAAAAAAACTTTCCCTGTTAATAATTTTTTTTTTTTTCTGTTGCGACAATATACTTTATACACATCGATTTGTTCGTCTTAAAAAGCCCTACAAGAGGCTATTATTTCATAATTTTCCGACAACCGGATCAAAAGTTATTAAAAAAAAAAAGAGTATTACTACTTTCTTCACCTTATATGTTTAATAACTTTTTATCTAGTGAACCTAAAATTCACTTCAAGATACTCAAAAAATTGTATATCCTTTAGCTAACTGGTGATTGCTTTCGAATTAATATATATTGAACCGTTCATTTGTTATTGTCAAAAAACTTTCCCTATTAATAACTGCCGATCCAGTCATTAGATATTTTTCAAACTTTTTCGTAGAGTGTCTGCAATACAAACAAACATGCCCACAAAGTTTGAAAAAGATATAATGATTCGTTCTATTTTTATTAATGTCCGAATATTCCGTGGGACTTAGAAAAATTTCGCCGCTGCGTTCCGTGTACTGACTGACGGCCGCCGCGCGACCGGCGCGTGATTTTTCCGCCCGAATATATGTTCGCGGCACTTCGGTCGTTAATAACTTTTTTCTAGTGTATCGATTTTTGATTTTATGGGCTCTAAAATATTCTACATTCATTGGGAAGGTACTGTGTGAATTTGAAGAAAATCGAAGCAGCCGTTTTTTTTATTTTTAATATAAACTTTTATTGTTAATAATTTCTTTTCCTATCATTAGATTTCGCCGAAACTTTTTCACAGCGTGTATTTCATTAATATAAACCGGCCCACAAAGTTTGAAACAGATTTAACGGTTAGATCTCGTTATATTAATTTTTAACCGGTCAAAACAGCCGTCCGCCGCGCGACCGGCGCCGGATTTTTCGCCCGAATTGCCGTTCGCGGCAGTTCGGTCGTTAATAACTTTTTTTCTAGCGTATGGATTTTTGATTATAAGAGCTCTAAAAAATTGTACGTTCATTAGGAACATACTGTGT
>JAWWQZ010000025.1:125000-132500 GCA_033815515.1 Cryptocheilus praepositus | reverse complement strand
ATGGTGTTAGGGGATGTAATTTTACCCTTCTCTCGTGCTTGTCGACGAAGGCGGTTTCCTCGATTGTGCCCTTCTCTGTGTGCGAGTACTTTGTGTGAAGGAGACTTTATCGAAGTTTTGTACCCTTGTCGCAGGTACGATGGTGTTAGGGGATGTAATTTTACCCTTCTCTCGTGCTTGTCGACGAAGGCGGCTTTCCTCGAACGTGCCCTTCTCGCGTGCGCGTAGCGAAGGCGGGACTATGGAACTGTACCCTTGTCTCGCATACGAGCAGTGCAGAAATTTGAACGAGCGAACGTTCCTCAGAACAAGAGCCAAAGGGATCGTTCGTCGAGGAAGTCTATGGGTAGCCTAGGGCAAACCAGGATGCGGTAATGACGGCGGCACTTGTCATTTTGAACAGCCCCTTGAATATACTTTGACAGTGTCGTTACGAGTCGTAACCTGACTTTGCGTTACACAGTGGAGAATTGTGGCATAAACAGTGGGATCGTCTCTTCCGCCCTTCTCTCAGTCTGGAGAATAGGACTGAGAGCGGCAAGCGGGTCAAAAGAGAAATGCCGTATACAGTTAGAGCCAAAAGTCCTGCTGTCGAAGGCTCAAACGATTCGCGCCCGCTAGACTTCCGGTATGTGCTGCTTACATCCTCTCGCCCGGGCGGGTTGTTTGGAAGTGGCCTGCGCGACTGCGGTCGTGCAGACTCGGCTTGAGACACCGAGAATAAGAGACTTAACATATCTGATAAATCAGTAAATATAAAGATTACCCTGAACGGTGGATCACTTGGCTCGTGGGTCGATGAAGAACGCAGCTAATTGCGCGTCAACTTGTGAACTGCAGGACACATGAACATCGACATTTTGAACGCACATTGCGGTCCACGGATACAATTCCCGGACCACGCCTGGCTGAGGGTCGTTTACGTACAACCAACTGCTTACGTACCCACGGAAATTGAATTTAATCTTGAACGCTAAATTCTGTGGGACTGCGTACAGCGAATGATGGACGTTCGTCGGTCAAAGATGAATCGAACGCAAAATCAGAGAGATGTGATCGAAAACGCACGCGTACTTTGTGTGAAGGCGACATTATTAGAGGTCATACCCTTGTTCGCAAAAGTCACGATGGTGTCAGGGGATGTAATTTTACCCTTCTCTCGTGCTTGTCGACGAAGGCGGTTTCCTCGAACGTGCCCTTCTCTGTGCGCACGTACTTTGTGTGAAGGCGACATAATTCGTGGTCATACCCTTGTTCGCAAAAGTCACGATGGTGTTAGGGGATGTAATTTTACCCTTCTCTCGTGCTTGTCGACGAAGGCGGTTTCCACGATCGTGCCCTTCTCTGTGCGGCGATCTATCGATCAACGGTGGAAAAGGTGGTTTCGTTTCGAATACCCGAGACAAATTTTGTACCCTTGTCGCAAGTACGACGGTGTTAGGGGATGTAATTTTACCCTTCTCTCGTGCTTGTCGACGAAGGCGGCTTGCTTCGATCCGTGCCCTTCTCTGTGCACGCATACTTTGTGTGAAGGCGACATTTTCGTGGTCATACCCTTGTTCGCAAAAGTCACGATGGTGTTAGGATGTAATTTTACCCTTCTCTCGTGCTTGTCGACGAAGGCGGTTTCCTCGATCCGTGCCCTTCTCTGTGTGCGCGTACTTTGTGTGAAGGAGACTTTATCGAAGTTTTGTACCCTTGTTCGCAAAAGTCACGATGGTGTTAGGGGATGTAATTTTACCCTTCTCTCGTGCTTGTCGACGAAGGGGCTCTTGTCTCGTTCGAACGCTATCAATTTTTTTTCACCGAATTTCTCTGAATATTTATCATCAGAGGACCGACGTCGTTTGAAATGACTACCTTCTACCGCACAATGTTGGGAGAAGCCTTTCTTTGAATAGCAAGCGACATGCCCCCGATCGAACAGATGAATCGCGAGCTGTCCGTCTAGTCCATGAGATTGTTGGACGGTCGGTACTTTCTCGTGATATTGAACAGTGGTGGGCATAATGTTTGTTGAAAGGTTTTTTTTTGTTCCCAATTTGCGTGCGCGTAGAAATTTTTTTTACGTCTTTGAATTGACGACCTCAGAACAGGCGGGATCACCCGCTAAATTTAAGCATATTAATAAGCGGAGGAAAAGAAACTAACAAGGATTTCCTTAGTAGCGGCGAGCGAACAGGAATTAGCCCAGCACTGAATCCCGCGGTTCTGCCGCAGGGAAATGTAGTGTTCAGGAGGGTTCGATTATCCCGAGACATCGAACTGCGTCCAAGTCCATCTTGAATGGGGCCACTTACCCACAGAGGGTGCCAGGCCCGTAGGACCGGGACGTGTTTCGGGAGAACCTCTCCTTAGAGTCGAGTTGCTTGAGAGTGCAGCTCTAAGTGGGTGGTAAACTCCATCTAAGGCTAAATATAACCACGAGACCGATAGCGAACAAGTACCGTGAGGGAAAGTTGAAAAGAACTTTGAAGAGAGAGTTCAAGAGTACGTGAAACCGTTCAGGGGTAAACCTGAGAAACCCGAAAGTTCGAATGGGGAGATTCATCGTCAGCGGGCTGGCTTAGCTGTGGTGGGCGATGTCTCGGACTTCGGTCCTGAGGCACGTCGCCGCTGTTTATGTCCGGTTTCGTAGATGTGCACTTCTCCCCTAGTAGGACGTTGCGACTCGCTGGGTGTCGGATTACGGCCCGGGTGGTTGACCGTCGCGTCGCTTCGGCGTTCGCGACGGACCTCCGGTGTGTCTCTCCTGTCCGACTGCCCGGCGGTATTTTGAGATAGTATTCGGCCGCAATTTTTTTAAATTGCGTCATTGGTTCGTGGCAAGCGCGGCCAGTGTCCCGTTGGTTCGGACTTTGTGCCGTCCTCGGGCCTGGCCAGCTGTTGGCTCACGTTCATCCTCTGACCGGCCGCTTTACTTGTTTGCGACGCTATTGCTTTGGGTACTCTCAGGACCCGTCTTGAAACACGGACCAAGGAGTCTAACATGTGCGCGAGTCATTGGGATAATAAAACCTAAAGGCGAAATGAAAGTGAATGTTGACCTTGCGTCGACAGAGGGAGGATGGACTCCGAATAGAAGTCTCGAACTCCCGGGGCGTCTCGTTCTCATTGCGAGAAGAGGCGCACCTAGAGCGTACACGTTGGGACCCGAAAGATGGTGAACTATGCCTGGTCAGGACGAAGTCAGGGGAAACCCTGATGGAGGTCCGTAGCGATTCTGACGTGCAAATCGATCGTCGGAACTGGGTATAGGGGCGAAAGACTAATCGAACCATCTAGTAGCTGGTTCCCTCCGAAGTTTCCCTCAGGATAGCTAGCCCTCTGTCCGTTGAATACACCAGTCTCATCTGGTCAAGCGAATGATTAGAGGCCTTGGGGCCGAAACGACCTCAACCTATTCTCAAACTTTAAATGGGTGAGACCTCTGGCTTGTTTGAATGGTGAAGCCACGAGAATTTGGATGAGAGGGCTTAGTGGGCCATTTTTGGTAAGCAGAACTGGCGCTGTGGGATGAACCAAACGCCGAGTTAAGGCGCCTAAGTCGACGCTTATGGGATACCATGAAAGGCGTTGGTTGCTTAAGACAGCAGGACGGTGGCCATGGAAGTCGGAATCCGCTAAGGAGTGTGTAACAACTCACCTGCCGAAGCAACTAGCCCTGAAAATGGATGGCGCTGAAGCGTCGCGCCTATACTCGGCCGTCAACCGGCAAGAGAGGGTGGTCGCTGCAATTTTTTGTGGCTCCGCTCATGAAGCCTTGACGAGTAGGAGGGTCGCGGCGGTGTGCGCAGAAGGGTCTGGGCGTGAGCCTGCCTGGAGCCGCCGTCGGTGCAGATCTTGGTAGTAGTAGCAAATACTCCAGCGAGATCCTGGAGGACTGACGTGGAGAAGGGTTTCGTGTGAACAGCCGTTGCACACGAGTCAGTCGATCCTAAGCCCTAGGAGAAATCCTATGTTGATGACGGTGTGCTAAAGCGCAACAAACTTTTTTGAGCTAAACAACTGATATGATGACGATACACTAGGAGTATCAGTTGTAACAGGTTGACACGATGACTATATGGAGTGTCTTCCTTCCTATTGAAAAGTTTTTTCTGTTTTTTTCTTGCTGTCGCCGTACAGCAGGAAAAGGTTGACATGATGACTAAAGAGAGTGTCTTCCTAAAATGCATAAAATGCAAATACAAACAAGAGGTGTCAGAAAAAATTTCTGCTGTCTTTAAACAGCAGAAATATATATAAAAAGGTTGACATGATGACGAAACAGAGAGTGTCTTCCTTCAATGAAAAATCGTAACAAGGCAAATTATATATATTATATATTTCTGTTGTCAAATAAACAACAGAAAAAAAAATTTTTTGCTGCCATTGTGCAGCAAATAAGGATGACATGATGACGATACGAGAGTGTCTCCTTTAACAGAAAAAACTTTTTTTGGCATCTCCTGAGAGAAGAGCCAAAAGGTCGATATGATGACGATACGACGAGTATCGACCAAAACTTTTGAACGACTCAAAAAAGACCGACACCCGTCGGGCGAAAGGGAATCTGGTTCCTATTCCAGAACCCGGCTGCGGAACCGTATCCAATTCGGGCCCTCGTGAGAGAGTTCGTCGGGGTAACCCAAAATGACCTGGAGACGCCGTCGGGAGATCCGGAAAGAGTTTTCTTTTCTGTATAAGCGTTCGAGTTCCCTGGAAACCTCTAGCAGGGAGATAGGGTTTGGAACGCGAAGAGCACCGCAGTTGCGGCGGTGTGCGGATCTTCCCCTCGGACCTTGAAAATCCAGGAGAGGGCCACGTGGAGGTCTCGCGCCGGTTCGTACCCATATCCGCAGCAGGTCTCCAAGGTGAAGAGCCTCTAGTCGATAGATTAATGTAGGTAAGGGAAGTCGGCAAATTGGATCCGTAACTTCGGAATAAGGATTGGCTCTGAGGAGCGGGGTGCGTCGGGCTTGGTCGGGAAGTGAGATTGGCTGACGTGCCGGGCCTGGGCGAGGTGAACGATCGGTGTATCCGGTTGGGATCCGAGCTCGGTCCCGTGCCTTGGCTTCTCACGGATCTTCCTTGCTGTGAGGCTTTCGTTGACGGTTAGCCGTCATGTTAGTCCTCTTCGGCCGCCATTCAACGCTCAACTCAGAACTGGCACGGACTAGGGGAATCCGACTGTCTAATTAAAACAAAGCATTGCGATGGCCCTCACGGGTGTTGACGCAATGTGATTTCTGCCCAGTGCTCTGAATGTCAACGTGAAGAAATTCAAATAAGCGCGGGTAAACGGCGGGAGTAACTATGACTCTCTTAAGCAGTCACTTGAGGTGTCGGAGCTGCCTTCGGGTAGTCTCTAGTATCCGAGACTAGCTTAAGTTGTTGTCATAGTTGCGGGATGGTGAAGCGTCTCTTATAGCCTCTCCCATCCCAGTCGTGTCCTTACCTCCTACAGGTTCCCGCTGGAAACGAGGTGTGTAGATGCGTACTTTTGCACATTGTGTGACTGTACCATTTTGCATGTCCTCGGCCAAATGGGATGCGACCAAAGCTGCGCAACATCATGCAGCAATGAGCCACTGTGAGGGTGCAGCCCACCCAAATAGCCTGCCTCCGCACTTTGTGGCAGTGGCACATTTATTCTGGAGGAGGCTTCTTGCGGGCCAAGGGGTTGCCAGCCCCTTGGCTCCCTTGTCGTAGGCCCTAAAACGAGAAAAGATAGTTTGTGGATCAAGTGATCCACCGCCGGCGGGCCCACAGGCCACTCGGATCGCCGGCCCTGCGGCAGCAGCTACCCGAGGTCGGGTTGACAGCCAGGCGCCATCCGAATCGGAGGGTTCCACCACCATTGGAGGCAGTCAAGACCCACAGCCTCCAACGGGCAACTACATTTGCCCACATTGTGCTCGATCCTTCCCCTCTCTCATCGGGCGTGGAGTCCACGTGAGGAGAGCACACCCAGACGCAGCCAACAAGCAGGTGCAGGTCGCCGTGAAGAAAGTCAGGTGGACCGAAGAGGAGATGGAGCTGGTAGCGGCTGAGGAAGCGAACGCAACGGTACGAGGGGACGTCCGGTTCATGAACGAACATCTCATCGCGCTTTGAGCAGAGATATAATCTCGATAGGCTCAAGGGTCTGCGCAAGAAACCGGCGTACAAGAACCTCGTTCAACTTAAGATCCATGCGATCCACAGCCGCGTCCAGAGCCATCTCTCCGACATCGAAAATCATCCCGATGTCTGCCATCGATTGCCAAGTCCAACACCGGATACAATCCATCGCGAAGAGCCCACTGGAGATCATCACCAGAAACGTCATTACATCGACGCTTTACGCGAACTAATTGCCCCAGCTGAGCGGGTTAAAACCCACAAGGCTGAGGTGTTAGTTGACATCGCGAAGGCCCTTCTCGATGGAACTCCGGCAACACCTGTTGGTTCTTACCGATGGCTTAAAGAGGTCTTTCCTGACTCTTCAGAACGCCCAACCAAACCGTTGCGGCGTCGGAGACCGCAAAGGGCAGAAACCCAACCTGTGCCGAGGTGGCGGGAAAGGCGGAAGGGATATGCAATGATGCAGGAACTGTTCAAGAAGGACATGTCTCGGGCAGCCAAGCTTGCGCTGGATGGGCCAGTGCAAGCGACAACTCCGTCGGTGGAAGAAATGGTTGCATACTGGCAGCCATTACTCACCGAACCGTCGAGAAGGCTACAACAAGAAGAGCGTGTCCAAGAAAAGGACAGTCTCCTGTGGATTGCAGAACCCATCCGTGGCCAGGAGATACGGGCCAATGAAATCCCACTGTCCTCGGCATACGGGCTCGATAAGATCTCGAGCAGGCAATGGAGGAGTGTGCCAGTCATTCTTAGAACGATGTTCTACAATATCGTCCTGGCGGGTGGAGCATTTCCATCAGAGCTCCTTGTAAGCAGGACGGTATTTATCCCCAAGAAGGACGGGAGCTCAGCACCATCCGAGTTCCGTCCAATAAGTGTGGCCTCAGTTGTTGTCCGCCAGCTACACAAGATCTTAGCTGCGAGATTGGCGAAAGCCCAACTCGTGGATGAGCGACAACGGGGTATGCACGATGGCTGCGCTGAAAACGTGCTAGTGTTGTCCACGGCTTTACGTGAAGCCAAAGACTCACTAAAACAACTGCATGTTGCGTCGCTTGACGTAGCAAAAGCGTATGACAGCGTCAGCCACTATGCAATTACATCTGCATTGAGGGGATTAGGGCTACCGGAGCTCTTTGTTCAGTACGTAACATCAACGTACCGTGACAGCCGAACCGTACTTCAAGTCCATGGACAGAAGTCCCACCCGATAGCTGTGACGAGAGGTGTCCGTCAAGGAGACCCATTATCGTCACTGCTGTTTGCACTCGTGGTGGACAGGGTTATAAGATCTTTACCCAACGAAGTAGGCTTCACGATCAAAGAGCAACGGATTAATGTACTGGCCTACGCGGACGATTTGATCCTGTTCGCGTCCTCCATTGCCGG
>JAWWQZ010000025.1:65000-120000 GCA_033815515.1 Cryptocheilus praepositus | reverse complement strand
GAACCTAAAATTCACTTCAAGATACTCAAAAAATTGTATATCCTTTAGCTAACTGGTGATTGCTTTCGAATTAATATATATTGAACCGTTCATTTGTTATTGTCAAAAAACTTTTCCTATTAATAACTGCCCTTCCTATTGTCCGATCTTTTTGTTCTTTTTGCACAGAGTGTATATCATATAAATAAACAAGCTCCTATAATTTCAAAGCGATAGAATGTCTCCTTCAATTTTCTTAATTTTATAAGCCTTACGCGAGAGCTAACTTCTATGCGCTGGCTCGCGGACGCCGTGTATCAGGGTATAGCGGCCGCCGCGCTGCGTAGTAACAGATTAAAAAATTAATAACTTTTTATCTGTTGGAGCTAAAATTCACATAAAAATATAAGAAAAATTGTACATCCTTTAGCTGTTTAGTGAATGCTAAGCGGTTATTATAAAATGAACCGTTCGGTAGATATTATAAAAAAACTTTCCCTGTTAATAATTTTTTTTTTTTCTGTTGCGACAATATACTTTATACACATCGATTTGTTCGTCTTAAAAAGCCCTACAAGAGGCTATTATTTCATAATTTTCCGACAACCGGATCAAAAGTTATTAAAAAAAAAAAAAAGAGTATTACTACTTTCTTCACCTTATATGTTTAATAACTTTTTATCTAGTGAACCTAAAATTCACTTCAAGATACTCAAAAAATTGTATATCCTTTAGCTAACTGGTGATTGCTTTCGAATTAATATATATTGAACCGTTCATTTGTTATTGTCAAAAAACTTTCCCTATTAATAACTGCCCTTCCTATTGTCCGATCTTTTTGTTCTTTTTGCACAGAGTGTATATCATATAAATAAACAAGCTCCTATAATTTCAAAGCGATAGAATGTCTCCTTCAATTTTCTTAATTTTATAAGCCTTACGCGAGAGCTAACTTCTATGCGCTGGCTCGCGGACGCCGTGTATCAGGGTATAGCGGCCGCCGCGCTGCGTAGTAACAGATTAAAAAATTAATAACTTTTTATCTGTTGGAGCTAAAATTCACATAAAAATATAAGAAAAATTGTACATCCTTTAGCTGTTTAGTGAATGCTAAGCGGTTATTATAAAATGAACCGTTCGGTAGATATTATAAAAAAACTTTCCCTGTTAATAATTTTTTTTTTTTTCTGTTGCGACAATATACTTTATACACATCGATTTGTTCGTCTTAAAAAGCCCTACAAGAGGCTATTATTTCATAATTTTCCGACAACCGGATCAAAAGTTATTAAAAAAAAAAACAGTATTACTACTTTCTTCACCTTATATGTTTAATAACTTTTTATCTAGTGAACCTAAAATTCACTTCAAGATACTCAAAAAATTGTATATCCTTTAGCTAACTGGTGATTGCTTTCGAATTAATATATATTGAACCGTTCATTTGTTATTGTCAAAAAACTTTCCCTATTAATAACTGCCCTTCCTATTGTCCGATCTTTTTGTTCTTTTTGCACAGAGTGTATATCATATAAATAAACAAGCTCCTATAATTTCAAAGCGATAGAATGTCTCCTTCAATTTTCTTAATTTTATAAGCCTTACGCGAGAGCTAACTTCTATGCGCTGGCTCGCGGACGCCGTGTATCAGGGTATAGCGGCCGCCGCGCTGCGTAGTAACAGATTAAAAAATTAATAACTTTTTATCTGTTGGAGCTAAAATTCACATAAAAATATAAGAAAAATTGTACATCCTTTAGCTGTTTAGTGAATGCTAAGCGGTTATTATAAAATGAACCGTTCGGTAGATATTATAAAAAAACTTTCCCTGTTAATAATTTTTTTTTTTTTTTCTGTTGCGACAATATACTTTATACACATCGATTTGTTCGTCTTAAAAAGCCCTACAAGAGGCTATTATTTCATAATTTTCCGACAACCGGATCAAAAGTTATTAAAAAAAAAAAAAGAGTATTACTACTTTCTTCACCTTATATGTTTAATAACTTTTTATCTAGTGAACCTAAAATTCACTTCAAGATACTCAAAAAATTGTATATCCTTTAGCTAACTGGTGATTGCTTTCGAATTAATATATATTGAACCGTTCATTTGTTATTGTCAAAAAACTTTCCCTATTAATAACTGCCTTCCTATTGTCCGATCTTTTTGTTCTTTTTGCACAGAGTGTATATCATATAAATAAACAAGCTCCTATAATTTCAAAGCGATAGAATGTCTCCTTCAATTTTCTTAATTTTATAAGCCTTACGCGAGAGCTAACTTCTATGCGCTGGCTCGCGGACGCCGTGTATCAGGGTATAGCGGCCGCCGCGCTGCGTAGTAACAGATTAAAAAATTAATAACTTTTTATCTGTTGGAGCTAAAATTCACATAAAAATATAAGAAAAATTGTACATCCTTTAGCTGTTTAGTGAATGCTAAGCGGTTATTATAAAATGAACCGTTCGGTAGATATTATAAAAAAACTTTCCCTGTTAATAATTTTTTTTTTCTGTTGCGACAATATACTTTATACACATCGATTTGTTCGTCTTAAAAAGCCCTACAAGAGGCTATTATTTCATAATTTTCCGACAACCGGATCAAAAGTTATTAAAAAAAAAAAAGAGTATTACTACTTTCTTCACCTTATATGTTTAATAACTTTTTATCTAGTGAACCTAAAATTCACTTCAAGATACTCAAAAAATTGTATATCCTTTAGCTAACTGGTGATTGCTTTCGAATTAATATATATTGAACCGTTCATTTGTTATTGTCAAAAAACTTTCCCTATTAATAACTGCCCTTCCTATTGTCCGATCTTTTTGTTCTTTTTGCACAGAGTGTATATCATATAAATAAACAAGCTCCTATAATTTCAAAGCGATAGAATGTCTCCTTCAATTTTCTTAATTTTATAAGCCTTACGCGAGAGCTAACTTCTATGCGCTGGCTCGCGGACGCCGTGTATCAGGGTATAGCGGCCGCCGCGCTGCGTAGTAACAGATTAAAAAATTAATAACTTTTTATCTGTTGGAGCTAAAATTCACATAAAAATATAAGAAAAATTGTACATCCTTTAGCTGTTTAGTGAATGCTAAGCGGTTATTATAAAATG
The DNA here is from genome assembly GCA_033815515.1 of Cryptocheilus praepositus. Classification (NCBI taxonomy): domain Eukaryota; kingdom Metazoa; phylum Arthropoda; class Insecta; order Hymenoptera; family Pompilidae; genus Cryptocheilus; species Cryptocheilus praepositus. The sequence continues at coordinate 116,897 of JAWWQZ010000025.1, read as the reverse complement.
AACCGTTCGGTAGATATTATAAAAAACTTTCCCTGTTAATAATTTTTTTTTTTTTTCTGTTGCGACAATATACTTTATACACATCGATTTGTTCGTCTTAAAAAGCCCTACAAGAGGCTATTATTTCATAATTTTCCGACAACCGGATCAAAAGTTATTAAAAAAAAAAAGAGTATTACTACTTTCTTCACCTTATATGTTTAATAACTTTTTATCTAGTGAACCTAAAATTCACTTCAAGATACTCAAAAAATTGTATATCCTTTAGCTAACTGGTGATTGCTTTCGAATTAATATATATTGAACCGTTCATTTGTTATTGTCAAAAAACTTTCCCTATTAATAACTGCCCTTCCTATTGTCCGATCTTTTTGTTCTTTTTGCACAGAGTGTATATCATATAAATAAACAAGCTCCTATAATTTCAAAGCGATAGAATGTCTCCTTCAATTTTCTTAATTTTATAAGCCTTACGCGAGAGCTAACTTCTATGCGCTGGCTCGCGGACGCCGTGTATCAGGGTATAGCGGCCGCCGCGCTGCGTAGTAACAGATTAAAAAATTAATAACTTTTTATCTGTTGGAGCTAAAATTCACATAAAAATATAAGAAAAATTGTACATCCTTTAGCTGTTTAGTGAATGCTAAGCGGTTATTATAAAATGAACCGTTCGGTAGATATTATAAAAAAACTTTCCCTGTTAATAATTTTTTTTTTTTTTCTGTTGCGACAATATACTTTATACACATCGATTTGTTCGTCTTAAAAAGCCCTACAAGAGGCTATTATTTCATAATTTTCCGACAACCGGATCAAAAGTTATTAAAAAAAAAAAGAGTATTACTACTTTCTTCACCTTATATGTTTAATAACTTTTTATCTAGTGAACCTAAAATTCACTTCAAGATACTCAAAAAATTGTATATCCTTTAGCTAACTGGTGATTGCTTTCGAATTAATATATATTGAACCGTTCATTTGTTATTGTCAAAAAACTTTCCCTATTAATAACTGCCCTTCCTATTGTCCGATCTTTTTGTTCTTTTTGCACAGAGTGTATATCATATAAATAAACAAGCTCCTATAATTTCAAAGCGATAGAATGTCTCCTTCAATTTTCTTAATTTTATAAGCCTTACGCGAGAGCTAACTTCTATGCGCTGGCTCGCGGACGCCGTGTATCAGGGTATAGCGGCCGCCGCGCTGCGTAGTAACAGATTAAAAAATTAATAACTTTTTATCTGTTGGAGCTAAAATTCACATAAAAATATAAGAAAAATTGTACATCCTTTAGCTGTTTAGTGAATGCTAAGCGGTTATTATAAAATGAACCGTTCGGTAGATATTATAAAAAAACTTTCCCTGTTAATAATTTTTTTTTTCTGTTGCGACAATATACTTTATACACATCGATTTGTTCGTCTTAAAAAGCCCTACAAGAGGCTATTATTTCATAATTTTCCGACAACCGGATCAAAAGTTATTAAAAAAAAAAAGAGTATTACTACTTTCTTCACCTTATATGTTTAATAACTTTTTATCTAGTGAACCTAAAATTCACTTCAAGATACTCAAAAAATTGTATATCCTTTAGCTAACTGGTGATTGCTTTCGAATTAATATATATTGAACCGTTCATTTGTTATTGTCAAAAAACTTTCCCTATTAATAACTGCCCTTCCTATTGTCCGATCTTTTTGTTCTTTTTGCACAGAGTGTATATCATATAAATAAACAAGCTCCTATAATTTCAAAGCGATAGAATGTCTCCTTCAATTTTCTTAATTTTATAAGCCTTACGCGAGAGCTAACTTCTATGCGCTGGCTCGCGGACGCCGTGTATCAGGGTATAGCGGCCGCCGCGCTGCGTAGTAACAGATTAAAAAATTAATTAACTTTTTATCTGTTGGAGCTAAAATTCACATAAAAATATAAGAAAAATTGTACATCCTTTAGCTGTTTAGTGAATGCTAAGCGGTTATTATAAAATGAACCGTTCGGTAGATATTATAAAAAAACTTTCCCTGTTAATAATTTTTTTTTTTTCTGTTGCGACAATATACTTTATACACATCGATTTGTTCGTCTTAAAAAGCCCTACAAGAGGCTATTATTTCATAATTTTCCGACAACCGGATCAAAAGTTATTAAAAAAAAAAAGAGTATTACTACTTTCTTCACCTTATATGTTTAATAACTTTTTATCTAGTGAACCTAAAATTCACTTCAAGATACTCAAAAAATTGTATATCCTTTAGCTAACTGGTGATTGCTTTCGAATTAATATATATTGAACCGTTCATTTGTTATTGTCAAAAAACTTTCCCTATTAATAACTGCCCTTCCTATTGTCCGATCTTTTTGTTCTTTTTGCACAGAGTGTATATCATATAAATAAACAAGCTCCTATAATTTCAAAGCGATAGAATGTCTCCTTCAATTTTCTTAATTTTATAAGCCTTACGCGAGAGCTAACTTCTATGCGCTGGCTCGCGGACGCCGTGTATCAGGGTATAGCGGCCGCCGCGCTGCGTAGTAACAGATTAAAAAATTAATAACTTTTTATCTGTTGGAGCTAAAATTCACATAAAAATATAAGAAAAATTGTACATCCTTTAGCTGTTTAGTGAATGCTAAGCGGTTATTATAAAATGAACCGTTCGGTAGATATTATAAAAAAACTTTCCCTGTTAATAATTTTTTTTTTTTTTTTTCTGTTGCGACAATATACTTTATACACATCGATTTGTTCGTCTTAAAAAGCCCTACAAGAGGCTATTATTTCATAATTTTCCGACAACCGGATCAAAAGTTATTAAAAAAAAAAAGAGTATTACTACTTTCTTCACCTTATATGTTTAATAACTTTTTATCTAGTGAACCTAAAATTCACTTCAAGATACTCAAAAAATTGTATATCCTTTAGCTAACTGGTGATTGCTTTCGAATTAATATATATTGAACCGTTCATTTGTTATTGTCAAAAAACTTTCCCTATTAATAACTGCCCTTCCTATTGTCCGATCTTTTTGTTCTTTTTGCACAGAGTGTATATCATATAAATAAACAAGCTCCTATAATTTCAAAGCGATAGAATGTCTCCTTCAATTTTCTTAATTTTATAAGCCTTACGCGAGAGCTAACTTCTATGCGCTGGCTCGCGGACGCCGTGTATCAGGGTATAGCGGCCGCCGCGCTGCGTAGTAACAGATTAAAAAATTAATAACTTTTTATCTGTTGGAGCTAAAATTCACATAAAAATATAAGAAAAATTGTACATCCTTTAGCTGTTTAGTGAATGCTAAGCGGTTATTATAAAATGAACCGTTCGGTAGATATTATAAAAAAACTTTCCCTGTTAATAATTTTTTTTTTTTCTGTTGCGACAATATACTTTATACACATCGATTTGTTCGTCTTAAAAAGCCCTACAAGAGGCTATTATTTCATAATTTTCCGACAACCGGATCAAAAGTTATTAAAAAAAAAAAGAGTATTACTACTTTCTTCACCTTATATGTTTAATAACTTTTTATCTAGTGAACCTAAAATTCACTTCAAGATACTCAAAAAATTGTATATCCTTTAGCTAACTGGTGATTGCTTTCGAATTAATATATATTGAACCGTTCATTTGTTATTGTCAAAAAACTTTCCCTATTAATAACTGCCCTTCCTATTGTCCGATCTTTTTGTTCTTTTTGCACAGAGTGTATATCATATAAATAAACAAGCTCCTATAATTTCAAAGCGATAGAATGTCTCCTTCAATTTTCTTAATTTTATAAGCCTTACGCGAGAGCTAACTTCTATGCGCTGGCTCGCGGACGCCGTGTATCAGGGTATAGCGGCCGCCGCGCTGCGTAGTAACAGATTAAAAAATTAATAACTTTTTATCTGTTGGAGCTAAAATTCACATAAAAATATAAGAAAAATTGTACATCCTTTAGCTGTTTAGTGAATGCTAAGCGGTTATTATAAAATGAACCGTTCGGTAGATATTATAAAAAAACTTTCCCTGTTAATAATTTTTTTTTTTCTGTTGCGACAATATACTTTATACACATCGATTTGTTCGTCTTAAAAAGCCCTACAAGAGGCTATTATTTCATAATTTTCCGACAACCGGATCAAAAGTTATTAAAAAAAAAAAAGAGTATTACTACTTTCTTCACCTTATATGTTTAATAACTTTTTATCTAGTGAACCTAAAATTCACTTCAAGATACTCAAAAAATTGTATATCCTTTAGCTAACTGGTGATTGCTTTCGAATTAATATATATTGAACCGTTCATTTGTTATTGTCAAAAAACTTTCCCTATTAATAACTGCCCTTCCTATTGTCCGATCTTTTTGTTCTTTTTGCACAGAGTGTATATCATATAAATAAACAAGCTCCTATAATTTCAAAGCGATAGAATGTCTCCTTCAATTTTCTTAATTTTATAAGCCTTACGCGAGAGCTAACTTCTATGCGCTGGCTCGCGGACGCCGTGTATCAGGGTATAGCGGCCGCCGCGCTGCGTAGTAACAGATTAAAAAATTAATAACTTTTTATCTGTTGGAGCTAAAATTCACATAAAAATATAAGAAAAATTGTACATCCTTTAGCTGTTTAGTGAATGCTAAGCGGTTATTATAAAATGAACCGTTCGGTAGATATTATAAAAAAACTTTCCCTGTTAATAATTTTTTTTTTCTGTTGCGACAATATACTTTATACACATCGATTTGTTCGTCTTAAAAAGCCCTACAAGAGGCTATTATTTCATAATTTTCCGACAACCGGATCAAAAGTTATTAAAAAAAAAAAAAGTATTACTACTTTCTTCACCTTATATGTTTAATAACTTTTTATCTAGTGAACCTAAAATTCACTTCAAGATACTCAAAAAATTGTATATCCTTTAGCTAACTGGTGATTGCTTTCGAATTAATATATATTGAACCGTTCATTTGTTATTGTCAAAAAACTTTCCCTATTAATAACTGCCCTTCCTATTGTCCGATCTTTTTGTTCTTTTTGCACAGAGTGTATATCATATAAATAAACAAGCTCCTATAATTTCAAAGCGATAGAATGTCTCCTTCAATTTTCTTAATTTTATAAGCCTTACGCGAGAGCTAACTTCTATGCGCTGGCTCGCGGACGCCGTGTATCAGGGTATAGCGGCCGCCGCGCTGCGTAGTAACAGATTAAAAAATTAATAACTTTTTATCTGTTGGAGCTAAAATTCACATAAAAATATAAGAAAAATTGTACATCCTTTAGCTGTTTAGTGAATGCTAAGCGGTTATTATAAAATGAACCGTTCGGTAGATATTATAAAAAAACTTTCCCTGTTAATAATTTTTTTTTTTCTGTTGCGACAATATACTTTATACACATCGATTTGTTCGTCTTAAAAAGCCCTACAAGAGGCTATTATTTCATAATTTTCCGACAACCGGATCAAAAGTTATTAAAAAAAAAAAGAGTATTACTACTTTCTTCACCTTATATGTTTAATAACTTTTTATCTAGTGAACCTAAAATTCACTTCAAGATACTCAAAAAATTGTATATCCTTTAGCTAACTGGTGATTGCTTTCGAATTAATATATATTGAACCGTTCATTTGTTATTGTCAAAAAACTTTCCCTATTAATAACTGCCCTTCCTATTGTCCGATCTTTTTGTTCTTTTTGCACAGAGTGTATATCATATAAATAAACAAGCTCCTATAATTTCAAAGCGATAGAATGTCTCCTTCAATTTTCTTAATTTTATAAGCCTTACGCGAGAGCTAACTTCTATGCGCTGGCTCGCGGACGCCGTGTATCAGGGTATAGCGGCCGCCGCGCTGCGTAGTAACAGATTAAAAAATTAATAACTTTTTATCTGTTGGAGCTAAAATTCACATAAAAATATAAGAAAAATTGTACATCCTTTAGCTGTTTAGTGAATGCTAAGCGGTTATTATAAAATGAACCGTTCGGTAGATATTATAAAAAAACTTTCCCTGTTAATAATTTTTATTTTTTCTGTTGCGACAATATACTTTATACACATCGATTTGTTCGTCTTAAAAAGCCCTACAAGAGGCTATTATTTCATAATTTTCCGACAACCGGATCAAAAGTTATTAAAAAAAAAAAGAGTATTACTACTTTCTTCACCTTATATGTTTAATAACTTTTTATCTAGTGAACCTAAAATTCACTTCAAGATACTCAAAAAATTGTATATCCTTTAGCTAACTGGTGATTGCTTTCGAATTAATATATATTGAACCGTTCATTTGTTATTGTCAAAAAACTTTCCCTATTAATAACTGCCCTTCCTATTGTCCGATCTTTTTGTTCTTTTTGCACAGAGTGTATATCATATAAATAAACAAGCTCCTATAATTTCAAAGCGATAGAATGTCTCCTTCAATTTTCTTAATTTTATAAGCCTTACGCGAGAGCTAACTTCTATGCGCTGGCTCGCGGACGCCGTGTATCAGGGTATAGCGGCCGCCGCGCTGCGTAGTAACAGATTAAAAAATTAATAACTTTTTATCTGTTGGAGCTAAAATTCACATAAAAATATAAGAAAAATTGTACATCCTTTAGCTGTTTAGTGAATGCTAAGCGGTTATTATAAAATGAACCGTTCGGTAGATATTATAAAAAAACTTTCCCTGTTAATAATTTTTTTTTTTTCTGTTGCGACAATATACTTTATACACATCGATTTGTTCGTCTTAAAAAGCCCTACAAGAGGCTATTATTTCATAATTTTCCGACAACCGGATCAAAAGTTATTAAAAAAAAAAAGTATTACTACTTTCTTCACCTTATATGTTTAATAACTTTTTATCTAGTGAACCTAAAATTCACTTCAAGATACTCAAAAAATTGTATATCCTTTAGCTAACTGGTGATTGCTTTCGAATTAATATATATTGAACCGTTCATTTGTTATTGTCAAAAAACTTTCCCTATTAATAACTGCCCTTCCTATTGTCCGATCTTTTTGTTCTTTTTGCACAGAGTGTATATCATATAAATAAACAAGCTCCTATAATTTCAAAGCGATAGAATGTCTCCTTCAATTTTCTTAATTTTATAAGCCTTACGCGAGAGCTAACTTCTATGCGCTGGCTCGCGGACGCCGTGTATCAGGGTATAGCGGCCGCCGCGCTGCGTAGTAACAGATTAAAAAATTAATAACTTTTTATCTGTTGGAGCTAAAATTCACATAAAAATATAAGAAAAATTGTACATCCTTTAGCTGTTTAGTGAATGCTAAGCGGTTATTATAAAATGAACCGTTCGGTAGATATTATAAAAAAACTTTCCCTGTTAATAATTTTTTTTTTCTGTTGCGACAATATACTTTATACACATCGATTTGTTCGTCTTAAAAAGCCCTACAAGAGGCTATTATTTCATAATTTTCCGACAACCGGATCAAAAGTTATTAAAAAAAAAAAAGAGTATTACTACTTTCTTCACCTTATATGTTTAATAACTTTTTATCTAGTGAACCTAAAATTCACTTCAAGATACTCAAAAAATTGTATATCCTTTAGCTAACTGGTGATTGCTTTCGAATTAATATATATTGAACCGTTCATTTGTTATTGTCAAAAAACTTTCCCTATTAATAACTGCCCTTCCTATTGTCCGATCTTTTTGTTCTTTTTGCACAGAGTGTATATCATATAAATAAACAAGCTCCTATAATTTCAAAGCGATAGAATGTCTCCTTCAATTTTCTTAATTTTATAAGCCTTACGCGAGAGCTAACTTCTATGCGCTGGCTCGCGGACGCCGTGTATCAGGGTATAGCGGCCGCCGCGCTGCGTAGTAACAGATTAAAAAATTAATAACTTTTTATCTGTTGGAGCTAAAATTCACATAAAAATATAAGAAAAATTGTACATCCTTTAGCTGTTTAGTGAATGCTAAGCGGTTATTATAAAATGAACCGTTCGGTAGATATTATAAAAAAACTTTCCCTGTTAATAATTTTTTTTTTCTGTTGCGACAATATACTTTATACACATCGATTTGTTCGTCTTAAAAAGCCCTACAAGAGGCTATTATTTCATAATTTTCCGACAACCGGATCAAAAGTTATTAAAAAAAAAAAGAGTATTACTACTTTCTTCACCTTATATGTTTAATAACTTTTTATCTAGTGAACCTAAAATTCACTTCAAGATACTCAAAAAATTGTATATCCTTTAGCTAACTGGTGATTGCTTTCGAATTAATATATATTGAACCGTTCATTTGTTATTGTCAAAAAACTTTCCCTATTAATAACTGCCCTTCCTATTGTCCGATCTTTTTGTTCTTTTTGCACAGAGTGTATATCATATAAATAAACAAGCTCCTATAATTTCAAAGCGATAGAATGTCTCCTTCAATTTTCTTAATTTTATAAGCCTTACGCGAGAGCTAACTTCTATGCGCTGGCTCGCGGACGCCGTGTATCAGGGTATAGCGGCCGCCGCGCTGCGTAGTAACAGATTAAAAAATTAATAACTTTTTATCTGTTGGAGCTAAAATTCACATAAAAATATAAGAAAAATTGTACATCCTTTAGCTGTTTAGTGAATGCTAAGCGGTTATTATAAAATGAACCGTTCGGTAGATATTATAAAAAAACTTTCCCTGTTAATAATTTTTTTTTTCTGTTGCGACAATATACTTTATACACATCGATTTGTTCGTCTTAAAAAGCCCTACAAGAGGCTATTATTTCATAATTTTCCGACAACCGGATCAAAAGTTATTAAAAAAAAAAAAAAGAGTATTACTACTTTCTTCACCTTATATGTTTAATAACTTTTTATCTAGTGAACCTAAAATTCACTTCAAGATACTCAAAAAATTGTATATCCTTTAGCTAACTGGTGATTGCTTTCGAATTAATATATATTGAACCGTTCATTTGTTATTGTCAAAAAACTTTCCCTATTAATAACTGCCCTTCCTATTGTCCGATCTTTTTGTTCTTTTTGCACAGAGTGTATATCATATAAATAAACAAGCTCCTATAATTTCAAAGCGATAGAATGTCTCCTTCAATTTTCTTAATTTTATAAGCCTTACGCGAGAGCTAACTTCTATGCGCTGGCTCGCGGACGCCGTGTATCAGGGTATAGCGGCCGCCGCGCTGCGTAGTAACAGATTAAAAAATTAATAACTTTTTATCTGTTGGAGCTAAAATTCACATAAAAATATAAGAAAAATTGTACATCCTTTAGCTGTTTAGTGAATGCTAAGCGGTTATTATAAAATGAACCGTTCGGTAGATATTATAAAAAAACTTTCCCTGTTAATAATTTTTTTTTTTTCTGTTGCGACAATATACTTTATACACATCGATTTGTTCGTCTTAAAAAGCCCTACAAGAGGCTATTATTTCATAATTTTCCGACAACCGGATCAAAAGTTATTAAAAAAAAAAAAGAGTATTACTACTTTCTTCACCTTATATGTTTAATAACTTTTTATCTAGTGAACCTAAAATTCACTTCAAGATACTCAAAAAATTGTATATCCTTTAGCTAACTGGTGATTGCTTTCGAATTAATATATATTGAACCGTTCATTTGTTATTGTCAAAAAACTTTCCCTATTAATAACTGCCCTTCCTATTGTCCGATCTTTTTGTTCTTTTTGCACAGAGTGTATATCATATAAATAAACAAGCTCCTATAATTTCAAAGCGATAGAATGTCTCCTTCAATTTTCTTAATTTTATAAGCCTTACGCGAGAGCTAACTTCTATGCGCTGGCTCGCGGACGCCGTGTATCAGGGTATAGCGGCCGCCGCGCTGCGTAGTAACAGATTAAAAAATTAATAACTTTTTATCTGTTGGAGCTAAAATTCACATAAAAATATAAGAAAAATTGTACATCCTTTAGCTGTTTAGTGAATGCTAAGCGGTTATTATAAAATGAACCGTTCGGTAGATATTATAAAAAAACTTTCCCTGTTAATAATTTTTTTTTTTTTCTGTTGCGACAATATACTTTATACACATCGATTTGTTCGTCTTAAAAAGCCCTACAAGAGGCTATTATTTCATAATTTTCCGACAACCGGATCAAAAGTTATTAAAAAAAAAAAAAGAGTATTACTACTTTCTTCACCTTATATGTTTAATAACTTTTTATCTAGTGAACCTAAAATTCACTTCAAGATACTCAAAAAATTGTATATCCTTTAGCTAACTGGTGATTGCTTTCGAATTAATATATATTGAACCGTTCATTTGTTATTGTCAAAAAACTTTCCCTATTAATAACTGCCCTTCCTATTGTCCGATCTTTTTGTTCTTTTTGCACAGAGTGTATATCATATAAATAAACAAGCTCCTATAATTTCAAAGCGATAGAATGTCTCCTTCAATTTTCTTAATTTTATAAGCCTTACGCGAGAGCTAACTTCTATGCGCTGGCTCGCGGACGCCGTGTATCAGGGTATAGCGGCCGCCGCGCTGCGTAGTAACAGATTAAAAAATTAATAACTTTTTATCTGTTGGAGCTAAAATTCACATAAAAATATAAGAAAAATTGTACATCCTTTAGCTGTTTAGTGAATGCTAAGCGGTTATTATAAAATGAACCGTTCGGTAGATATTATAAAAAAACTTTCCCTGTTAATAATTTTTTTTTTCTGTTGCGACAATATACTTTATACACATCGATTTGTTCGTCTTAAAAAGCCCTACAAGAGGCTATTATTTCATAATTTTCCGACAACCGGATCAAAAGTTATTAAAAAAAAAAAAGAGTATTACTACTTTCTTCACCTTATATGTTTAATAACTTTTTATCTAGTGAACCTAAAATTCACTTCAAGATACTCAAAAAATTGTATATCCTTTAGCTAACTGGTGATTGCTTTCGAATTAATATATATTGAACCGTTCATTTGTTATTGTCAAAAAACTTTCCCTATTAATAACTGCCCTTCCTATTGTCCGATCTTTTTGTTCTTTTTGCACAGAGTGTATATCATATAAATAAACAAGCTCCTATAATTTCAAAGCGATAGAATGTCTCCTTCAATTTTCTTAATTTTATAAGCCTTACGCGAGAGCTAACTTCTATGCGCTGGCTCGCGGACGCCGTGTATCAGGGTATAGCGGCCGCCGCGCTGCGTAGTAACAGATTAAAAAATTAATAACTTTTTATCTGTTGGAGCTAAAATTCACATAAAAATATAAGAAAAATTGTACATCCTTTAGCTGTTTAGTGAATGCTAAGCGGTTATTATAAAATGAACCGTTCGGTAGATATTATAAAAAAACTTTCCCTGTTAATAATTTTTTTTTTTCTGTTGCGACAATATACTTTATACACATCGATTTGTTCGTCTTAAAAAGCCCTACAAGAGGCTATTATTTCATAATTTTCCGACAACCGGATCAAAAGTTATTAAAAAAAAAAAAGAGTATTACTACTTTCTTCACCTTATATGTTTAATAACTTTTTATCTAGTGAACCTAAAATTCACTTCAAGATACTCAAAAAATTGTATATCCTTTAGCTAACTGGTGATTGCTTTCGAATTAATATATATTGAACCGTTCATTTGTTATTGTCAAAAAACTTTCCCTATTAATAACTGCCCTTCCTATTGTCCGATCTTTTTGTTCTTTTTGCACAGAGTGTATATCATATAAATAAACAAGCTCCTATAATTTCAAAGCGATAGAATGTCTCCTTCAATTTTCTTAATTTTATAAGCCTTACGCGAGAGCTAACTTCTATGCGCTGGCTCGCGGACGCCGTGTATCAGGGTATAGCGGCCGCCGCGCTGCGTAGTAACAGATTAAAAAATTAATAACTTTTTATCTGTTGGAGCTAAAATTCACATAAAAATATAAGAAAAATTGTACATCCTTTAGCTGTTTAGTGAATGCTAAGCGGTTATTATAAAATGAACCGTTCGGTAGATATTATAAAAAAACTTTCCCTGTTAATAATTTTTTTTTTCTGTTGCGACAATATACTTTATACACATCGATTTGTTCGTCTTAAAAAGCCCTACAAGAGGCTATTATTTCATAATTTTCCGACAACCGGATCAAAAGTTATTAAAAAAAAAAACAGTATTACTACTTTCTTCACCTTATATGTTTAATAACTTTTTATCTAGTGAACCTAAAATTCACTTCAAGATACTCAAAAAATTGTATATCCTTTAGCTAACTGGTGATTGCTTTCGAATTAATATATATTGAACCGTTCATTTGTTATTGTCAAAAAACTTTCCCTATTAATAACTGCCCTTCCTATTGTCCGATCTTTTTGTTCTTTTTGCACAGAGTGTATATCATATAAATAAACAAGCTCCTATAATTTCAAAGCGATAGAATGTCTCCTTCAATTTTCTTAATTTTATAAGCCTTACGCGAGAGCTAACTTCTATGCGCTGGCTCGCGGACGCCGTGTATCAGGGTATAGCGGCCGCCGCGCTGCGTAGTAACAGATTAAAAAATTAATAACTTTTTATCTGTTGGAGCTAAAATTCACATAAAAATATAAGAAAAATTGTACATCCTTTAGCTGTTTAGTGAATGCTAAGCGGTTATTATAAAATGAACCGTTCGGTAGATATTATAAAAAAACTTTCCCTGTTAATAATTTTTTTTTTTCTGTTGCGACAATATACTTTATACACATCGATTTGTTCGTCTTAAAAAGCCCTACAAGAGGCTATTATTTCATAATTTTCCGACAACCGGATCAAAAGTTATTAAAAAAAAAAAGAGTATTACTACTTTCTTCACCTTATATGTTTAATAACTTTTTATCTAGTGAACCTAAAATTCACTTCAAGATACTCAAAAAATTGTATATCCTTTAGCTAACTGGTGATTGCTTTCGAATTAATATATATTGAACCGTTCATTTGTTATTGTCAAAAAACTTTCCCTATTAATAACTGCCCTTCCTATTGTCCGATCTTTTTGTTCTTTTTGCACAGAGTGTATATCATATAAATAAACAAGCTCCTATAATTTCAAAGCGATAGAATGTCTCCTTCAATTTTCTTAATTTTATAAGCCTTACGCGAGAGCTAACTTCTATGCGCTGGCTCGCGGACGCCGTGTATCAGGGTATAGCGGCCGCCGCGCTGCGTAGTAACAGATTAAAAAATTAATAACTTTTTATCTGTTGGAGCTAAAATTCACATAAAAATATAAGAAAAATTGTACATCCTTTAGCTGTTTAGTGAATGCTAAGCGGTTATTATAAAATGAACCGTTCGGTAGATATTATAAAAAAACTTTCCCTGTTAATAATTTTTTTTTTCTGTTGCGACAATATACTTTATACACATCGATTTGTTCGTCTTAAAAAGCCCTACAAGAGGCTATTATTTCATAATTTTCCGACAACCGGATCAAAAGTTATTAAAAAAAAAAAGAGTATTACTACTTTCTTCACCTTATATGTTTAATAACTTTTTATCTAGTGAACCTAAAATTCACTTCAAGATACTCAAAAAATTGTATATCCTTTAGCTAACTGGTGATTGCTTTCGAATTAATATATATTGAACCGTTCATTTGTTATTGTCAAAAAACTTTCCCTATTAATAACTGCCCTTCCTATTGTCCGATCTTTTTGTTCTTTTTGCACAGAGTGTATATCATATAAATAAACAAGCTCCTATAATTTCAAAGCGATAGAATGTCTCCTTCAATTTTCTTAATTTTATAAGCCTTACGCGAGAGCTAACTTCTATGCGCTGGCTCGCGGACGCCGTGTATCAGGGTATAGCGGCCGCCGCGCTGCGTAGTAACAGATTAAAAAATTAATAACTTTTTATCTGTTGGAGCTAAAATTCACATAAAAATATAAGAAAAATTGTACATCCTTTAGCTGTTTAGTGAATGCTAAGCGGTTATTATAAAATGAACCGTTCGGTAGATATTATAAAAAAACTTTCCCTGTTAATAATTTTTTTTTTTTCTGTTGCGACAATATACTTTATACACATCGATTTGTTCGTCTTAAAAAGCCCTACAAGAGGCTATTATTTCATAATTTTCCGACAACCGGATCAAAAGTTATTAAAAAAAAAAAGAGTATTACTACTTTCTTCACCTTATATGTTTAATAACTTTTTATCTAGTGAACCTAAAATTCACTTCAAGATACTCAAAAAATTGTATATCCTTTAGCTAACTGGTGATTGCTTTCGAATTAATATATATTGAACCGTTCATTTGTTATTGTCAAAAAACTTTCCCTATTAATAACTGCCCTTCCTATTGTCCGATCTTTTTGTTCTTTTTGCACAGAGTGTATATCATATAAATAAACAAGCTCCTATAATTTCAAAGCGATAGAATGTCTCCTTCAATTTTCTTAATTTTATAAGCCTTACGCGAGAGCTAACTTCTATGCGCTGGCTCGCGGACGCCGTGTATCAGGGTATAGCGGCCGCCGCGCTGCGTAGTAACAGATTAAAAAATTAATAACTTTTTATCTGTTGGAGCTAAAATTCACATAAAAATATAAGAAAAATTGTACATCCTTTAGCTGTTTAGTGAATGCTAAGCGGTTATTATAAAATGAACCGTTCGGTAGATATTATAAAAAAACTTTCCCTGTTAATAATTTTTTTTTTTCTGTTGCGACAATATACTTTATACACATCGATTTGTTCGTCTTAAAAAGCCCTACAAGAGGCTATTATTTCATAATTTTCCGACAACCGGATCAAAAGTTATTAAAAAAAAAAAGAGTATTACTACTTTCTTCACCTTATATGTTTAATAACTTTTTATCTAGTGAACCTAAAATTCACTTCAAGATACTCAAAAAATTGTATATCCTTTAGCTAACTGGTGATTGCTTTCGAATTAATATATATTGAACCGTTCATTTGTTATTGTCAAAAAACTTTCCCTATTAATAACTGCCCTTCCTATTGTCCGATCTTTTTGTTCTTTTTGCACAGAGTGTATATCATATAAATAAACAAGCTCCTATAATTTCAAAGCGATAGAATGTCTCCTTCAATTTTCTTAATTTTATAAGCCTTACGCGAGAGCTAACTTCTATGCGCTGGCTCGCGGACGCCGTGTATCAGGGTATAGCGGCCGCCGCGCTGCGTAGTAACAGATTAAAAAATTAATAACTTTTTATCTGTTGGAGCTAAAATTCACATAAAAATATAAGAAAAATTGTACATCCTTTAGCTGTTTAGTGAATGCTAAGCGGTTATTATAAAATGAACCGTTCGGTAGATATTATAAAAAAACTTTCCCTGTTAATAATTTTTTTTTTCTGTTGCGACAATATACTTTATACACATCGATTTGTTCGTCTTAAAAAGCCCTACAAGAGGCTATTATTTCATAATTTTCCGACAACCGGATCAAAAGTTATTAAAAAAAAAAAAGAGTATTACTACTTTCTTCACCTTATATGTTTAATAACTTTTTATCTAGTGAACCTAAAATTCACTTCAAGATACTCAAAAAATTGTATATCCTTTAGCTAACTGGTGATTGCTTTCGAATTAATATATATTGAACCGTTCATTTGTTATTGTCAAAAAACTTTCCCTATTAATAACTGCCCTTCCTATTGTCCGATCTTTTTGTTCTTTTTGCACAGAGTGTATATCATATAAATAAACAAGCTCCTATAATTTCAAAGCGATAGAATGTCTCCTTCAATTTTCTTAATTTTATAAGCCTTACGCGAGAGCTAACTTCTATGCGCTGGCTCGCGGACGCCGTGTATCAGGGTATAGCGGCCGCCGCGCTGCGTAGTAACAGATTAAAAAATTAATAACTTTTTATCTGTTGGAGCTAAAATTCACATAAAAATATAAGAAAAATTGTACATCCTTTAGCTGTTTAGTGAATGCTAAGCGGTTATTATAAAATGAACCGTTCGGTAGATATTATAAAAAAACTTTCCCTGTTAATAATTTTTTTTTTTCTGTTGCGACAATATACTTTATACACATCGATTTGTTCGTCTTAAAAAGCCCTACAAGAGGCTATTATTTCATAATTTTCCGACAACCGGATCAAAAGTTATTAAAAAAAAAAAAGAGTATTACTACTTTCTTCACCTTATATGTTTAATAACTTTTTATCTAGTGAACCTAAAATTCACTTCAAGATACTCAAAAAATTGTATATCCTTTAGCTAACTGGTGATTGCTTTCGAATTAATATATATTGAACCGTTCATTTGTTATTGTCAAAAAACTTTCCCTATTAATAACTGCCCTTCCTATTGTCCGATCTTTTTGTTCTTTTTGCACAGAGTGTATATCATATAAATAAACAAGCTCCTATAATTTCAAAGCGATAGAATGTCTCCTTCAATTTTCTTAATTTTATAAGCCTTACGCGAGAGCTAACTTCTATGCGCTGGCTCGCGGACGCCGTGTATCAGGGTATAGCGGCCGCCGCGCTGCGTAGTAACAGATTAAAAAATTAATAACTTTTTATCTGTTGGAGCTAAAATTCACATAAAAATATAAGAAAAATTGTACATCCTTTAGCTGTTTAGTGAATGCTAAGCGGTTATTATAAAATGAACCGTTCGGTAGATATTATAAAAAAACTTTCCCTGTTAATAATTTTTTTTTTCTGTTGCGACAATATACTTTATACACATCGATTTGTTCGTCTTAAAAAGCCCTACAAGAGGCTATTATTTCATAATTTTCCGACAACCGGATCAAAAGTTATTAAAAAAAAAAAAAGTATTACTACTTTCTTCACCTTATATGTTTAATAACTTTTTATCTAGTGAACCTAAAATTCACTTCAAGATACTCAAAAAATTGTATATCCTTTAGCTAACTGGTGATTGCTTTCGAATTAATATATATTGAACCGTTCATTTGTTATTGTCAAAAAACTTTCCCTATTAATAACTGCCCTTCCTATTGTCCGATCTTTTTGTTCTTTTTGCACAGAGTGTATATCATATAAATAAACAAGCTCCTATAATTTCAAAGCGATAGAATGTCTCCTTCAATTTTCTTAATTTTATAAGCCTTACGCGAGAGCTAACTTCTATGCGCTGGCTCGCGGACGCCGTGTATCAGGGTATAGCGGCCGCCGCGCTGCGTAGTAACAGATTAAAAAATTAATAACTTTTTATCTGTTGGAGCTAAAATTCACATAAAAATATAAGAAAAATTGTACATCCTTTAGCTGTTTAGTGAATGCTAAGCGGTTATTATAAAATGAACCGTTCGGTAGATATTATAAAAAAACTTTCCCTGTTAATAATTTTTTTTTTTTTCTGTTGCGACAATATACTTTATACACATCGATTTGTTCGTCTTAAAAAGCCCTACAAGAGGCTATTATTTCATAATTTTCCGACAACCGGATCAAAAGTTATTAAAAAAAAAAAAGAGTATTACTACTTTCTTCACCTTATATGTTTAATAACTTTTTATCTAGTGAACCTAAAATTCACTTCAAGATACTCAAAAAATTGTATATCCTTTAGCTAACTGGTGATTGCTTTCGAATTAATATATATTGAACCGTTCATTTGTTATTGTCAAAAAACTTTCCCTATTAATAACTGCCCTTCCTATTGTCCGATCTTTTTGTTCTTTTTGCACAGAGTGTATATCATATAAATAAACAAGCTCCTATAATTTCAAAGCGATAGAATGTCTCCTTCAATTTTCTTAATTTTATAAGCCTTACGCGAGAGCTAACTTCTATGCGCTGGCTCGCGGACGCCGTGTATCAGGGTATAGCGGCCGCCGCGCTGCGTAGTAACAGATTAAAAAATTAATAACTTTTTATCTGTTGGAGCTAAAATTCACATAAAAATATAAGAAAAATTGTACATCCTTTAGCTGTTTAGTGAATGCTAAGCGGTTATTATAAAATGAACCGTTCGGTAGATATTATAAAAAAACTTTCCCTGTTAATAATTTTTTTTTTTTTCTGTTGCGACAATATACTTTATACACATCGATTTGTTCGTCTTAAAAAGCCCTACAAGAGGCTATTATTTCATAATTTTCCGACAACCGGATCAAAAGTTATTAAAAAAAAAAAAGAGTATTACTACTTTCTTCACCTTATATGTTTAATAACTTTTTATCTAGTGAACCTAAAATTCACTTCAAGATACTCAAAAAATTGTATATCCTTTAGCTAACTGGTGATTGCTTTCGAATTAATATATATTGAACCGTTCATTTGTTATTGTCAAAAAACTTTCCCTATTAATAACTGCCCTTCCTATTGTCCGATCTTTTTGTTCTTTTTGCACAGAGTGTATATCATATAAATAAACAAGCTCCTATAATTTCAAAGCGATAGAATGTCTCCTTCAATTTTCTTAATTTTATAAGCCTTACGCGAGAGCTAACTTCTATGCGCTGGCTCGCGGACGCCGTGTATCAGGGTATAGCGGCCGCCGCGCTGCGTAGTAACAGATTAAAAAATTAATAACTTTTTATCTGTTGGAGCTAAAATTCACATAAAAATATAAGAAAAATTGTACATCCTTTAGCTGTTTAGTGAATGCTAAGCGGTTATTATAAAATGAACCGTTCGGTAGATATTATAAAAAAACTTTCCCTGTTAATAATTTTTTTTTTTCTGTTGCGACAATATACTTTATACACATCGATTTGTTCGTCTTAAAAAGCCCTACAAGAGGCTATTATTTCATAATTTTCCGACAACCGGATCAAAAGTTATTAAAAAAAAAAAAGAGTATTACTACTTTCTTCACCTTATATGTTTAATAACTTTTTATCTAGTGAACCTAAAATTCACTTCAAGATACTCAAAAAATTGTATATCCTTTAGCTAACTGGTGATTGCTTTCGAATTAATATATATTGAACCGTTCATTTGTTATTGTCAAAAAACTTTCCCTATTAATAACTGCCCTTCCTATTGTCCGATCTTTTTGTTCTTTTTGCACAGAGTGTATATCATATAAATAAACAAGCTCCTATAATTTCAAAGCGATAGAATGTCTCCTTCAATTTTCTTAATTTTATAAGCCTTACGCGAGAGCTAACTTCTATGCGCTGGCTCGCGGACGCCGTGTATCAGGGTATAGCGGCCGCCGCGCTGCGTAGTAACAGATTAAAAAATTAATAACTTTTTATCTGTTGGAGCTAAAATTCACATAAAAATATAAGAAAAATTGTACATCCTTTAGCTGTTTAGTGAATGCTAAGCGGTTATTATAAAATGAACCGTTCGGTAGATATTATAAAAAAACTTTC
This sequence comes from Cryptocheilus praepositus, assembly GCA_033815515.1. Lineage (NCBI taxonomy): Eukaryota > Metazoa > Arthropoda > Insecta > Hymenoptera > Pompilidae > Cryptocheilus > Cryptocheilus praepositus. The sequence continues at coordinate 97,640 of JAWWQZ010000025.1, read as the reverse complement.
CCTGTTAATAATTTTTTTTTTTCTGTTGCGACAATATACTTTATACACATCGATTTGTTCGTCTTAAAAAGCCCTACAAGAGGCTATTATTTCATAATTTTCCGACAACCGGATCAAAAGTTATTAAAAAAAAAAAAAGAGTATTACTACTTTCTTCACCTTATATGTTTAATAACTTTTTATCTAGTGAACCTAAAATTCACTTCAAGATACTCAAAAAATTGTATATCCTTTAGCTAACTGGTGATTGCTTTCGAATTAATATATATTGAACCGTTCATTTGTTATTGTCAAAAAACTTTCCCTATTAATAACTGCCCTTCCTATTGTCCGATCTTTTTGTTCTTTTTGCACAGAGTGTATATCATATAAATAAACAAGCTCCTATAATTTCAAAGCGATAGAATGTCTCCTTCAATTTTCTTAATTTTATAAGCCTTACGCGAGAGCTAACTTCTATGCGCTGGCTCGCGGACGCCGTGTATCAGGGTATAGCGGCCGCCGCGCTGCGTAGTAACAGATTAAAAAATTAATAACTTTTTATCTGTTGGAGCTAAAATTCACATAAAAATATAAGAAAAATTGTACATCCTTTAGCTGTTTAGTGAATGCTAAGCGGTTATTATAAAATGAACCGTTCGGTAGATATTATAAAAAAACTTTCCCTGTTAATAATTTTTTTTTTTTCTGTTGCGACAATATACTTTATACACATCGATTTGTTCGTCTTAAAAAGCCCTACAAGAGGCTATTATTTCATAATTTTCCGACAACCGGATCAAAAGTTATTAAAAAAAAAAAAAGAGTATTACTACTTTCTTCACCTTATATGTTTAATAACTTTTTATCTAGTGAACCTAAAATTCACTTCAAGATACTCAAAAAATTGTATATCCTTTAGCTAACTGGTGATTGCTTTCGAATTAATATATATTGAACCGTTCATTTGTTATTGTCAAAAAACTTTCCCTATTAATAACTGCCCTTCCTATTGTCCGATCTTTTTGTTCTTTTTGCACAGAGTGTATATCATATAAATAAACAAGCTCCTATAATTTCAAAGCGATAGAATGTCTCCTTCAATTTTCTTAATTTTATAAGCCTTACGCGAGAGCTAACTTCTATGCGCTGGCTCGCGGACGCCGTGTATCAGGGTATAGCGGCCGCCGCGCTGCGTAGTAACAGATTAAAAAATTAATAACTTTTTATCTGTTGGAGCTAAAATTCACATAAAAATATAAGAAAAATTGTACATCCTTTAGCTGTTTAGTGAATGCTAAGCGGTTATTATAAAATGAACCGTTCGGTAGATATTATAAAAAAACTTTCCCTGTTAATAATTTTTTTTTTCTGTTGCGACAATATACTTTATACACATCGATTTGTTCGTCTTAAAAAGCCCTACAAGAGGCTATTATTTCATAATTTTCCGACAACCGGATCAAAAGTTATTAAAAAAAAAAAAGTATTACTACTTTCTTCACCTTATATGTTTAATAACTTTTTATCTAGTGAACCTAAAATTCACTTCAAGATACTCAAAAAATTGTATATCCTTTAGCTAACTGGTGATTGCTTTCGAATTAATATATATTGAACCGTTCATTTGTTATTGTCAAAAAACTTTCCCTATTAATAACTGCCCTTCCTATTGTCCGATCTTTTTGTTCTTTTTGCACAGAGTGTATATCATATAAATAAACAAGCTCCTATAATTTCAAAGCGATAGAATGTCTCCTTCAATTTTCTTAATTTTATAAGCCTTACGCGAGAGCTAACTTCTATGCGCTGGCTCGCGGACGCCGTGTATCAGGGTATAGCGGCCGCCGCGCTGCGTAGTAACAGATTAAAAAATTAATAACTTTTTATCTGTTGGAGCTAAAATTCACATAAAAATATAAGAAAAATTGTACATCCTTTAGCTGTTTAGTGAATGCTAAGCGGTTATTATAAAATGAACCGTTCGGTAGATATTATAAAAAAACTTTCCCTGTTAATAATTTTTTTTTTCTGTTGCGACAATATACTTTATACACATCGATTTGTTCGTCTTAAAAAGCCCTACAAGAGGCTATTATTTCATAATTTTCCGACAACCGGATCAAAAGTTATTAAAAAAAAAAACAGTATTACTACTTTCTTCACCTTATATGTTTAATAACTTTTTATCTAGTGAACCTAAAATTCACTTCAAGATACTCAAAAAATTGTATATCCTTTAGCTAACTGGTGATTGCTTTCGAATTAATATATATTGAACCGTTCATTTGTTATTGTCAAAAAACTTTCCCTATTAATAACTGCCCTTCCTATTGTCCGATCTTTTTGTTCTTTTTGCACAGAGTGTATATCATATAAATAAACAAGCTCCTATAATTTCAAAGCGATAGAATGTCTCCTTCAATTTTCTTAATTTTATAAGCCTTACGCGAGAGCTAACTTCTATGCGCTGGCTCGCGGACGCCGTGTATCAGGGTATAGCGGCCGCCGCGCTGCGTAGTAACAGATTAAAAAATTAATAACTTTTTATCTGTTGGAGCTAAAATTCACATAAAAATATAAGAAAAATTGTACATCCTTTAGCTGTTTAGTGAATGCTAAGCGGTTATTATAAAATGAACCGTTCGGTAGATATTATAAAAAAACTTTCCCTGTTAATAATTTTTTTTTTTCTGTTGCGACAATATACTTTATACACATCGATTTGTTCGTCTTAAAAAGCCCTACAAGAGGCTATTATTTCATAATTTTCCGACAACCGGATCAAAAGTTATTAAAAAAAAAAAAAGAGTATTACTACTTTCTTCACCTTATATGTTTAATAACTTTTTATCTAGTGAACCTAAAATTCACTTCAAGATACTCAAAAAATTGTATATCCTTTAGCTAACTGGTGATTGCTTTCGAATTAATATATATTGAACCGTTCATTTGTTATTGTCAAAAAACTTTCCCTATTAATAACTGCCCTTCCTATTGTCCGATCTTTTTGTTCTTTTTGCACAGAGTGTATATCATATAAATAAACAAGCTCCTATAATTTCAAAGCGATAGAATGTCTCCTTCAATTTTCTTAATTTTATAAGCCTTACGCGAGAGCTAACTTCTATGCGCTGGCTCGCGGACGCCGTGTATCAGGGTATAGCGGCCGCCGCGCTGCGTAGTAACAGATTAAAAAATTAATAACTTTTTATCTGTTGGAGCTAAAATTCACATAAAAATATAAGAAAAATTGTACATCCTTTAGCTGTTTAGTGAATGCTAAGCGGTTATTATAAAATGAACCGTTCGGTAGATATTATAAAAAAACTTTCCCTGTTAATAATTTTTTTTTTTTTCTGTTGCGACAATATACTTTATACACATCGATTTGTTCGTCTTAAAAAGCCCTACAAGAGGCTATTATTTCATAATTTTCCGACAACCGGATCAAAAGTTATTAAAAAAAAAAAAGAGTATTACTACTTTCTTCACCTTATATGTTTAATAACTTTTTATCTAGTGAACCTAAAATTCACTTCAAGATACTCAAAAAATTGTATATCCTTTAGCTAACTGGTGATTGCTTTCGAATTAATATATATTGAACCGTTCATTTGTTATTGTCAAAAAACTTTCCCTATTAATAACTGCCCTTCCTATTGTCCGATCTTTTTGTTCTTTTTGCACAGAGTGTATATCATATAAATAAACAAGCTCCTATAATTTCAAAGCGATAGAATGTCTCCTTCAATTTTCTTAATTTTATAAGCCTTACGCGAGAGCTAACTTCTATGCGCTGGCTCGCGGACGCCGTGTATCAGGGTATAGCGGCCGCCGCGCTGCGTAGTAACAGATTAAAAAATTAATAACTTTTTATCTGTTGGAGCTAAAATTCACATAAAAATATAAGAAAAATTGTACATCCTTTAGCTGTTTAGTGAATGCTAAGCGGTTATTATAAAATGAACCGTTCGGTAGATATTATAAAAAAACTTTCCCTGTTAATAATTTTTTTTTTTCTGTTGCGACAATATACTTTATACACATCGATTTGTTCGTCTTAAAAAGCCCTACAAGAGGCTATTATTTCATAATTTTCCGACAACCGGATCAAAAGTTATTAAAAAAAAAAAAGAGTATTACTACTTTCTTCACCTTATATGTTTAATAACTTTTTATCTAGTGAACCTAAAATTCACTTCAAGATACTCAAAAAATTGTATATCCTTTAGCTAACTGGTGATTGCTTTCGAATTAATATATATTGAACCGTTCATTTGTTATTGTCAAAAAACTTTCCCTATTAATAACTGCCCTTCCTATTGTCCGATCTTTTTGTTCTTTTTGCACAGAGTGTATATCATATAAATAAACAAGCTCCTATAATTTCAAAGCGATAGAATGTCTCCTTCAATTTTCTTAATTTTATAAGCCTTACGCGAGAGCTAACTTCTATGCGCTGGCTCGCGGACGCCGTGTATCAGGGTATAGCGGCCGCCGCGCTGCGTAGTAACAGATTAAAAAATTAATAACTTTTTATCTGTTGGAGCTAAAATTCACATAAAAATATAAGAAAAATTGTACATCCTTTAGCTGTTTAGTGAATGCTAAGCGGTTATTATAAAATGAACCGTTCGGTAGATATTATAAAAAAACTTTCCCTGTTAATAATTTTTTTTTTTTTTTTGTTGCGACAATATACTTTATACACATCGATTTGTTCGTCTTAAAAAGCCCTACAAGAGGCTATTATTTCATAATTTTCCGACAACCGGATCAAAAGTTATTAAAAAAAAAAACAGTATTACTACTTTCTTCACCTTATATGTTTAATAACTTTTTATCTAGTGAACCTAAAATTCACTTCAAGATACTCAAAAAATTGTATATCCTTTAGCTAACTGGTGATTGCTTTCGAATTAATATATATTGAACCGTTCATTTGTTATTGTCAAAAAACTTTCCCTATTAATAACTGCCCTTCCTATTGTCCGATCTTTTTGTTCTTTTTGCACAGAGTGTATATCATATAAATAAACAAGCTCCTATAATTTCAAAGCGATAGAATGTCTCCTTCAATTTTCTTAATTTTATAAGCCTTACGCGAGAGCTAACTTCTATGCGCTGGCTCGCGGACGCCGTGTATCAGGGTATAGCGGCCGCCGCGCTGCGTAGTAACAGATTAAAAAATTAATAACTTTTTATCTGTTGGAGCTAAAATTCACATAAAAATATAAGAAAAATTGTACATCCTTTAGCTGTTTAGTGAATGCTAAGCGGTTATTATAAAATGAACCGTTCGGTAGATATTATAAAAAAACTTTCCCTGTTAATAATTTTTTTTTTCTGTTGCGACAATATACTTTATACACATCGATTTGTTCGTCTTAAAAAGCCCTACAAGAGGCTATTATTTCATAATTTTCCGACAACCGGATCAAAAGTTATTAAAAAAAAAAAGAGTATTACTACTTTCTTCACCTTATATGTTTAATAACTTTTTATCTAGTGAACCTAAAATTCACTTCAAGATACTCAAAAAATTGTATATCCTTTAGCTAACTGGTGATTGCTTTCGAATTAATATATATTGAACCGTTCATTTGTTATTGTCAAAAAACTTTCCCTATTAATAACTGCCCTTCCTATTGTCCGATCTTTTTGTTCTTTTTGCACAGAGTGTATATCATATAAATAAACAAGCTCCTATAATTTCAAAGCGATAGAATGTCTCCTTCAATTTTCTTAATTTTATAAGCCTTACGCGAGAGCTAACTTCTATGCGCTGGCTCGCGGACGCCGTGTATCAGGGTATAGCGGCCGCCGCGCTGCGTAGTAACAGATTAAAAAATTAATAACTTTTTATCTGTTGGAGCTAAAATTCACATAAAAATATAAGAAAAATTGTACATCCTTTAGCTGTTTAGTGAATGCTAAGCGGTTATTATAAAATGAACCGTTCGGTAGATATTATAAAAAAACTTTCCCTGTTAATAATTTTTTTTTTCTGTTGCGACAATATACTTTATACACATCGATTTGTTCGTCTTAAAAAGCCCTACAAGAGGCTATTATTTCATAATTTTCCGACAACCGGATCAAAAGTTATTAAAAAAAAAAAAGAGTATTACTACTTTCTTCACCTTATATGTTTAATAACTTTTTATCTAGTGAACCTAAAATTCACTTCAAGATACTCAAAAAATTGTATATCCTTTAGCTAACTGGTGATTGCTTTCGAATTAATATATATTGAACCGTTCATTTGTTATTGTCAAAAAACTTTCCCTATTAATAACTGCCCTTCCTATTGTCCGATCTTTTTGTTCTTTTTGCACAGAGTGTATATCATATAAATAAACAAGCTCCTATAATTTCAAAGCGATAGAATGTCTCCTTCAATTTTCTTAATTTTATAAGCCTTACGCGAGAGCTAACTTCTATGCGCTGGCTCGCGGACGCCGTGTATCAGGGTATAGCGGCCGCCGCGCTGCGTAGTAACAGATTAAAAAATTAATAACTTTTTATCTGTTGGAGCTAAAATTCACATAAAAATATAAGAAAAATTGTACATCCTTTAGCTGTTTAGTGAATGCTAAGCGGTTATTATAAAATGAACCGTTCGGTAGATATTATAAAAAAACTTTCCCTGTTAATAATTTTTTTTTTTTCTGTTGCGACAATATACTTTATACACATCGATTTGTTCGTCTTAAAAAGCCCTACAAGAGGCTATTATTTCATAATTTTCCGACAACCGGATCAAAAGTTATTAAAAAAAAAAAAGAGTATTACTACTTTCTTCACCTTATATGTTTAATAACTTTTTATCTAGTGAACCTAAAATTCACTTCAAGATACTCAAAAAATTGTATATCCTTTAGCTAACTGGTGATTGCTTTCGAATTAATATATATTGAACCGTTCATTTGTTATTGTCAAAAAACTTTCCCTATTAATAACTGCCCTTCCTATTGTCCGATCTTTTTGTTCTTTTTGCACAGAGTGTATATCATATAAATAAACAAGCTCCTATAATTTCAAAGCGATAGAATGTCTCCTTCAATTTTCTTAATTTTATAAGCCTTACGCGAGAGCTAACTTCTATGCGCTGGCTCGCGGACGCCGTGTATCAGGGTATAGCGGCCGCCGCGCTGCGTAGTAACAGATTAAAAAATTAATAACTTTTTATCTGTTGGAGCTAAAATTCACATAAAAATATAAGAAAAATTGTACATCCTTTAGCTGTTTAGTGAATGCTAAGCGGTTATTATAAAATGAACCGTTCGGTAGATATTATAAAAAAACTTTCCCTGTTAATAATTTTTTTTTTTTCTGTTGCGACAATATACTTTATACACATCGATTTGTTCGTCTTAAAAAGCCCTACAAGAGGCTATTATTTCATAATTTTCCGACAACCGGATCAAAAGTTATTAAAAAAAAAAACAGTATTACTACTTTCTTCACCTTATATGTTTAATAACTTTTTATCTAGTGAACCTAAAATTCACTTCAAGATACTCAAAAAATTGTATATCCTTTAGCTAACTGGTGATTGCTTTCGAATTAATATATATTGAACCGTTCATTTGTTATTGTCAAAAAACTTTCCCTATTAATAACTGCCCTTCCTATTGTCCGATCTTTTTGTTCTTTTTGCACAGAGTGTATATCATATAAATAAACAAGCTCCTATAATTTCAAAGCGATAGAATGTCTCCTTCAATTTTCTTAATTTTATAAGCCTTACGCGAGAGCTAACTTCTATGCGCTGGCTCGCGGACGCCGTGTATCAGGGTATAGCGGCCGCCGCGCTGCGTAGTAACAGATTAAAAAATTAATAACTTTTTATCTGTTGGAGCTAAAATTCACATAAAAATATAAGAAAAATTGTACATCCTTTAGCTGTTTAGTGAATGCTAAGCGGTTATTATAAAATGAACCGTTCGGTAGATATTATAAAAAAACTTTCCCTGTTAATAATTTTTTTTTTCTGTTGCGACAATATACTTTATACACATCGATTTGTTCGTCTTAAAAAGCCCTACAAGAGGCTATTATTTCATAATTTTCCGACAACCGGATCAAAAGTTATTAAAAAAAAAAACAGTATTACTACTTTCTTCACCTTATATGTTTAATAACTTTTTATCTAGTGAACCTAAAATTCACTTCAAGATACTCAAAAAATTGTATATCCTTTAGCTAACTGGTGATTGCTTTCGAATTAATATATATTGAACCGTTCATTTGTTATTGTCAAAAAACTTTCCCTATTAATAACTGCCCTTCCTATTGTCCGATCTTTTTGTTCTTTTTGCACAGAGTGTATATCATATAAATAAACAAGCTCCTATAATTTCAAAGCGATAGAATGTCTCCTTCAATTTTCTTAATTTTATAAGCCTTACGCGAGAGCTAACTTCTATGCGCTGGCTCGCGGACGCCGTGTATCAGGGTATAGCGGCCGCCGCGCTGCGTAGTAACAGATTAAAAAATTAATAACTTTTTATCTGTTGGAGCTAAAATTCACATAAAAATATAAGAAAAATTGTACATCCTTTAGCTGTTTAGTGAATGCTAAGCGGTTATTATAAAATGAACCGTTCGGTAGATATTATAAAAAAACTTTCCCTGTTAATAATTTTTTTTTTTTCTGTTGCGACAATATACTTTATACACATCGATTTGTTCGTCTTAAAAAGCCCTACAAGAGGCTATTATTTCATAATTTTCCGACAACCGGATCAAAAGTTATTAAAAAAAAAAACAGTATTACTACTTTCTTCACCTTATATGTTTAATAACTTTTTATCTAGTGAACCTAAAATTCACTTCAAGATACTCAAAAAATTGTATATCCTTTAGCTAACTGGTGATTGCTTTCGAATTAATATATATTGAACCGTTCATTTGTTATTGTCAAAAAACTTTCCCTATTAATAACTGCCCTTCCTATTGTCCGATCTTTTTGTTCTTTTTGCACAGAGTGTATATCATATAAATAAACAAGCTCCTATAATTTCAAAGCGATAGAATGTCTCCTTCAATTTTCTTAATTTTATAAGCCTTACGCGAGAGCTAACTTCTATGCGCTGGCTCGCGGACGCCGTGTATCAGGGTATAGCGGCCGCCGCGCTGCGTAGTAACAGATTAAAAAATTAATAACTTTTTATCTGTTGGAGCTAAAATTCACATAAAAATATAAGAAAAATTGTACATCCTTTAGCTGTTTAGTGAATGCTAAGCGGTTATTATAAAATGAACCGTTCGGTAGATATTATAAAAAAACTTTCCCTGTTAATAATTTTTTTTTTCTGTTGCGACAATATACTTTATACACATCGATTTGTTCGTCTTAAAAAGCCCTACAAGAGGCTATTATTTCATAATTTTCCGACAACCGGATCAAAAGTTATTAAAAAAAAAAAAGAGTATTACTACTTTCTTCACCTTATATGTTTAATAACTTTTTATCTAGTGAACCTAAAATTCACTTCAAGATACTCAAAAAATTGTATATCCTTTAGCTAACTGGTGATTGCTTTCGAATTAATATATATTGAACCGTTCATTTGTTATTGTCAAAAAACTTTCCCTATTAATAACTGCCCTTCCTATTGTCCGATCTTTTTGTTCTTTTTGCACAGAGTGTATATCATATAAATAAACAAGCTCCTATAATTTCAAAGCGATAGAATGTCTCCTTCAATTTTCTTAATTTTATAAGCCTTACGCGAGAGCTAACTTCTATGCGCTGGCTCGCGGACGCCGTGTATCAGGGTATAGCGGCCGCCGCGCTGCGTAGTAACAGATTAAAAAATTAATAACTTTTTATCTGTTGGAGCTAAAATTCACATAAAAATATAAGAAAAATTGTACATCCTTTAGCTGTTTAGTGAATGCTAAGCGGTTATTATAAAATGAACCGTTCGGTAGATATTATAAAAAAACTTTCCCTGTTAATAATTTTTTTTTTTTCTGTTGCGACAATATACTTTATACACATCGATTTGTTCGTCTTAAAAAGCCCTACAAGAGGCTATTATTTCATAATTTTCCGACAACCGGATCAAAAGTTATTAAAAAAAAAAAAGAGTATTACTACTTTCTTCACCTTATATGTTTAATAACTTTTTATCTAGTGAACCTAAAATTCACTTCAAGATACTCAAAAAATTGTATATCCTTTAGCTAACTGGTGATTGCTTTCGAATTAATATATATTGAACCGTTCATTTGTTATTGTCAAAAAACTTTCCCTATTAATAACTGCCCTTCCTATTGTCCGATCTTTTTGTTCTTTTTGCACAGAGTGTATATCATATAAATAAACAAGCTCCTATAATTTCAAAGCGATAGAATGTCTCCTTCAATTTTCTTAATTTTATAAGCCTTACGCGAGAGCTAACTTCTATGCGCTGGCTCGCGGACGCCGTGTATCAGGGTATAGCGGCCGCCGCGCTGCGTAGTAACAGATTAAAAAATTAATAACTTTTTATCTGTTGGAGCTAAAATTCACATAAAAATATAAGAAAAATTGTACATCCTTTAGCTGTTTAGTGAATGCTAAGCGGTTATTATAAAATGAACCGTTCGGTAGATATTATAAAAAAACTTTCCCTGTTAATAATTTTTTTTTTTTCTGTTGCGACAATATACTTTATACACATCGATTTGTTCGTCTTAAAAAGCCCTACAAGAGGCTATTATTTCATAATTTTCCGACAACCGGATCAAAAGTTATTAAAAAAAAAAGAGTATTACTACTTTCTTCACCTTATATGTTTAATAACTTTTTATCTAGTGAACCTAAAATTCACTTCAAGATACTCAAAAAATTGTATATCCTTTAGCTAACTGGTGATTGCTTTCGAATTAATATATATTGAACCGTTCATTTGTTATTGTCAAAAAACTTTCCCTATTAATAACTGCCCTTCCTATTGTCCGATCTTTTTGTTCTTTTTGCACAGAGTGTATATCATATAAATAAACAAGCTCCTATAATTTCAAAGCGATAGAATGTCTCCTTCAATTTTCTTAATTTTATAAGCCTTACGCGAGAGCTAACTTCTATGCGCTGGCTCGCGGACGCCGTGTATCAGGGTATAGCGGCCGCCGCGCTGCGTAGTAACAGATTAAAAAATTAATAACTTTTTATCTGTTGGAGCTAAAATTCACATAAAAATATAAGAAAAATTGTACATCCTTTAGCTGTTTAGTGAATGCTAAGCGGTTATTATAAAATGAACCGTTCGGTAGATATTATAAAAAAACTTTCCCTGTTAATAATTTTTTTTTTTTCTGTTGCGACAATATACTTTATACACATCGATTTGTTCGTCTTAAAAAGCCCTACAAGAGGCTATTATTTCATAATTTTCCGACAACCGGATCAAAAGTTATTAAAAAAAAAAAAAGAGTATTACTACTTTCTTCACCTTATATGTTTAATAACTTTTTATCTAGTGAACCTAAAATTCACTTCAAGATACTCAAAAAATTGTATATCCTTTAGCTAACTGGTGATTGCTTTCGAATTAATATATATTGAACCGTTCATTTGTTATTGTCAAAAAACTTTCCCTATTAATAACTGCCCTTCCTATTGTCCGATCTTTTTGTTCTTTTTGCACAGAGTGTATATCATATAAATAAACAAGCTCCTATAATTTCAAAGCGATAGAATGTCTCCTTCAATTTTCTTAATTTTATAAGCCTTACGCGAGAGCTAACTTCTATGCGCTGGCTCGCGGACGCCGTGTATCAGGGTATAGCGGCCGCCGCGCTGCGTAGTAACAGATTAAAAAATTAATAACTTTTTATCTGTTGGAGCTAAAATTCACATAAAAATATAAGAAAAATTGTACATCCTTTAGCTGTTTAGTGAATGCTAAGCGGTTATTATAAAATGAACCGTTCGGTAGATATTATAAAAAAACTTTCCCTGTTAATAATTTTTTTTTTCTGTTGCGACAATATACTTTATACACATCGATTTGTTCGTCTTAAAAAGCCCTACAAGAGGCTATTATTTCATAATTTTCCGACAACCGGATCAAAAGTTATTAAAAAAAAAAAAGAGTATTACTACTTTCTTCACCTTATATGTTTAATAACTTTTTATCTAGTGAACCTAAAATTCACTTCAAGATACTCAAAAAATTGTATATCCTTTAGCTAACTGGTGATTGCTTTCGAATTAATATATATTGAACCGTTCATTTGTTATTGTCAAAAAACTTTCCCTATTAATAACTGCCCTTCCTATTGTCCGATCTTTTTGTTCTTTTTGCACAGAGTGTATATCATATAAATAAACAAGCTCCTATAATTTCAAAGCGATAGAATGTCTCCTTCAATTTTCTTAATTTTATAAGCCTTACGCGAGAGCTAACTTCTATGCGCTGGCTCGCGGACGCCGTGTATCAGGGTATAGCGGCCGCCGCGCTGCGTAGTAACAGATTAAAAAATTAATAACTTTTTATCTGTTGGAGCTAAAATTCACATAAAAATATAAGAAAAATTGTACATCCTTTAGCTGTTTAGTGAATGCTAAGCGGTTATTATAAAATGAACCGTTCGGTAGATATTATAAAAAAACTTTCCCTGTTAATAATTTTTTTTTTTTCTGTTGCGACAATATACTTTATACACATCGATTTGTTCGTCTTAAAAAGCCCTACAAGAGGCTATTATTTCATAATTTTCCGACAACCGGATCAAAAGTTATTAAAAAAAAAAAAGAGTATTACTACTTTCTTCACCTTATATGTTTAATAACTTTTTATCTAGTGAACCTAAAATTCACTTCAAGATACTCAAAAAATTGTATATCCTTTAGCTAACTGGTGATTGCTTTCGAATTAATATATATTGAACCGTTCATTTGTTATTGTCAAAAAACTTTCCCTATTAATAACTGCCCTTCCTATTGTCCGATCTTTTTGTTCTTTTTGCACAGAGTGTATATCATATAAATAAACAAGCTCCTATAATTTCAAAGCGATAGAATGTCTCCTTCAATTTTCTTAATTTTATAAGCCTTACGCGAGAGCTAACTTCTATGCGCTGGCTCGCGGACGCCGTGTATCAGGGTATAGCGGCCGCCGCGCTGCGTAGTAACAGATTAAAAAATTAATAACTTTTTATCTGTTGGAGCTAAAATTCACATAAAAATATAAGAAAAATTGTACATCCTTTAGCTGTTTAGTGAATGCTAAGCGGTTATTATAAAATGAACCGTTCGGTAGATATTATAAAAAAACTTTCCCTGTTAATAATTTTTTTTTTCTGTTGCGACAATATACTTTATACACATCGATTTGTTCGTCTTAAAAAGCCCTACAAGAGGCTATTATTTCATAATTTTCCGACAACCGGATCAAAAGTTATTAAAAAAAAAAAAGAGTATTACTACTTTCTTCACCTTATATGTTTAATAACTTTTTATCTAGTGAACCTAAAATTCACTTCAAGATACTCAAAAAATTGTATATCCTTTAGCTAACTGGTGATTGCTTTCGAATTAATATATATTGAACCGTTCATTTGTTATTGTCAAAAAACTTTCCCTATTAATAACTGCCCTTCCTATTGTCCGATCTTTTTGTTCTTTTTGCACAGAGTGTATATCATATAAATAAACAAGCTCCTATAATTTCAAAGCGATAGAATGTCTCCTTCAATTTTCTTAATTTTATAAGCCTTACGCGAGAGCTAACTTCTATGCGCTGGCTCGCGGACGCCGTGTATCAGGGTATAGCGGCCGCCGCGCTGCGTAGTAACAGATTAAAAAATTAATAACTTTTTATCTGTTGGAGCTAAAATTCACATAAAAATATAAGAAAAATTGTACATCCTTTAGCTGTTTAGTGAATGCTAAGCGGTTATTATAAAATGAACCGTTCGGTAGATATTATAAAAAAACTTTCCCTGTTAATAATTTTTTTTTTCTGTTGCGACAATATACTTTATACACATCGATTTGTTCGTCTTAAAAAGCCCTACAAGAGGCTATTATTTCATAATTTTCCGACAACCGGATCAAAAGTTATTAAAAAAAAAAAGAGTATTACTACTTTCTTCACCTTATATGTTTAATAACTTTTTATCTAGTGAACCTAAAATTCACTTCAAGATACTCAAAAAATTGTATATCCTTTAGCTAACTGGTGATTGCTTTCGAATTAATATATATTGAACCGTTCATTTGTTATTGTCAAAAAACTTTCCCTATTAATAACTGCCCTTCCTATTGTCCGATCTTTTTGTTCTTTTTGCACAGAGTGTATATCATATAAATAAACAAGCTCCTATAATTTCAAAGCGATAGAATGTCTCCTTCAATTTTCTTAATTTTATAAGCCTTACGCGAGAGCTAACTTCTATGCGCTGGCTCGCGGACGCCGTGTATCAGGGTATAGCGGCCGCCGCGCTGCGTAGTAACAGATTAAAAAATTAATAACTTTTTATCTGTTGGAGCTAAAATTCACATAAAAATATAAGAAAAATTGTACATCCTTTAGCTGTTTAGTGAATGCTAAGCGGTTATTATAAAATGAACCGTTCGGTAGATATTATAAAAAAACTTTCCCTGTTAATAATTTTTTTTTTCTGTTGCGACAATATACTTTATACACATCGATTTGTTCGTCTTAAAAAGCCCTACAAGAGGCTATTATTTCATAATTTTCCGACAACCGGATCAAAAGTTATTAAAAAAAAAAAGAGTATTACTACTTTCTTCACCTTATATGTTTAATAACTTTTTATCTAGTGAACCTAAAATTCACTTCAAGATACTCAAAAAATTGTATATCCTTTAGCTAACTGGTGATTGCTTTCGAATTAATATATATTGAACCGTTCATTTGTTATTGTCAAAAAACTTTCCCTATTAATAACTGCCCTTCCTATTGTCCGATCTTTTTGTTCTTTTTGCACAGAGTGTATATCATATAAATAAACAAGCTCCTATAATTTCAAAGCGATAGAATGTCTCCTTCAATTTTCTTAATTTTATAAGCCTTACGCGAGAGCTAACTTCTATGCGCTGGCTCGCGGACGCCGTGTATCAGGGTATAGCGGCCGCCGCGCTGCGTAGTAACAGATTAAAAAATTAATAACTTTTTATCTGTTGGAGCTAAAATTCACATAAAAATATAAGAAAAATTGTACATCCTTTAGCTGTTTAGTGAATGCTAAGCGGTTATTATAAAATGAACCGTTCGGTAGATATTATAAAAAAACTTTCCCTGTTAATAATTTTTTTTTTCTGTTGCGACAATATACTTTATACACATCGATTTGTTCGTCTTAAAAAGCCCTACAAGAGGCTATTATTTCATAATTTTCCGACAACCGGATCAAAAGTTATTAAAAAAAAAAAAGAGTATTACTACTTTCTTCACCTTATATGTTTAATAACTTTTTATCTAGTGAACCTAAAATTCACTTCAAGATACTCAAAAAATTGTATATCCTTTAGCTAACTGGTGATTGCTTTCGAATTAATATATATTGAACCGTTCATTTGTTATTGTCAAAAAACTTTCCCTATTAATAACTGCCCTTCCTATTGTCCGATCTTTTTGTTCTTTTTGCACAGAGTGTATATCATATAAATAAACAAGCTCCTATAATTTCAAAGCGATAGAATGTCTCCTTCAATTTTCTTAATTTTATAAGCCTTACGCGAGAGCTAACTTCTATGCGCTGGCTCGCGGACGCCGTGTATCAGGGTATAGCGGCCGCCGCGCTGCGTAGTAACAGATTAAAAAATTAATAACTTTTTATCTGTTGGAGCTAAAATTCACATAAAAATATAAGAAAAATTGTACATCCTTTAGCTGTTTAGTGAATGCTAAGCGGTTATTATAAAATGAACCGTTCGGTAGATATTATAAAAAAACTTTCCCTGTTAATAATTTTTTTTTTTTTTTTTTCTGTTGCGACAATATACTTTATACACATCGATTTGTTCGTCTTAAAAAGCCCTACAAGAGGCTATTATTTCATAATTTTCCGACAACCGGATCAAAAGTTATTAAAAAAAAAAAAGAGTATTACTACTTTCTTCACCTTATATGTTTAATAACTTTTTATCTAGTGAACCTAAAATTCACTTCAAGATACTCAAAAAATTGTATATCCTTTAGCTAACTGGTGATTGCTTTCGAATTAATATATATTGAACCGTTCATTTGTTATTGTCAAAAAACTTTCCCTATTAATAACTGCCCTTCCTATTGTCCGATCTTTTTGTTCTTTTTGCACAGAGTGTATATCATATAAATAAACAAGCTCCTATAATTTCAAAGCGATAGAATGTCTCCTTCAATTTTCTTAATTTTATAAGCCTTACGCGAGAGCTAACTTCTATGCGCTGGCTCGCGGACGCCGTGTATCAGGGTATAGCGGCCGCCGCGCTGCGTAGTAACAGATTAAAAAATTAATAACTTTTTATCTGTTGGAGCTAAAATTCACATAAAAATATAAGAAAAATTGTACATCCTTTAGCTGTTTAGTGAATGCTAAGCGGTTATTATAAAATGAACCGTTCGGTAGATATTATAAAAAAACTTTCCCTGTTAATAATTTTTTTTTTTCTGTTGCGACAATATACTTTATACACATCGATTTGTTCGTCTTAAAAAGCCCTACAAGAGGCTATTATTTCATAATTTTCCGACAACCGGATCAAAAGTTATTAAAAAAAAAAAAGAGTATTACTACTTTCTTCACCTTATATGTTTAATAACTTTTTATCTAGTGAACCTAAAATTCACTTCAAGATACTCAAAAAATTGTATATCCTTTAGCTAACTGGTGATTGCTTTCGAATTAATATATATTGAACCGTTCATTTGTTATTGTCAAAAAACTTTCCCTATTAATAACTGCCCTTCCTATTGTCCGATCTTTTTGTTCTTTTTGCACAGAGTGTATATCATATAAATAAACAAGCTCCTATAATTTCAAAGCGATAGAATGTCTCCTTCAATTTTCTTAATTTTATAAGCCTTACGCGAGAGCTAACTTCTATGCGCTGGCTCGCGGACGCCGTGTATCAGGGTATAGCGGCCGCCGCGCTGCGTAGTAACAGATTAAAAAATTAATAACTTTTTATCTGTTGGAGCTAAAATTCACATAAAAATATAAGAAAAATTGTACATCCTTTAGCTGTTTAGTGAATGCTAAGCGGTTATTATAAAATGAACCGTTCGGTAGATATTATAAAAAAACTTTCCCTGTTAATAATTTTTTTTTTCTGTTGCGACAATATACTTTATACACATCGATTTGTTCGTCTTAAAAAGCCCTACAAGAGGCTATTATTTCATAATTTTCCGACAACCGGATCAAAAGTTATTAAAAAAAAAAAAAGAGTATTACTACTTTCTTCACCTTATATGTTTAATAACTTTTTATCTAGTGAACCTAAAATTCACTTCAAGATACTCAAAAAATTGTATATCCTTTAGCTAACTGGTGATTGCTTTCGAATTAATATATATTGAACCGTTCATTTGTTATTGTCAAAAAACTTTCCCTATTAATAACTGCCCTTCCTATTGTCCGATCTTTTTGTTCTTTTTGCACAGAGTGTATATCATATAAATAAACAAGCTCCTATAATTTCAAAGCGATAGAATGTCTCCTTCAATTTTCTTAATTTTATAAGCCTTACGCGAGAGCTAACTTCTATGCGCTGGCTCGCGGACGCCGTGTATCAGGGTATAGCGGCCGCCGCGCTGCGTAGTAACAGATTAAAAAATTAATAACTTTTTATCTGTTGGAGCTAAAATTCACATAAAAATATAAGAAAAATTGTACATCCTTTAGCTGTTTAGTGAATGCTAAGCGGTTATTATAAAATGAACCGTTCGGTAGATATTATAAAAAAACTTTCCCTGTTAATAATTTTTTTTTTTTCTGTTGCGACAATATACTTTATACACATCGATTTGTTCGTCTTAAAAAGCCCTACAAGAGGCTATTATTTCATAATTTTCCGACAACCGGATCAAAAGTTATTAAAAAAAAAAAAGAGTATTACTACTTTCTTCACCTTATATGTTTAATAACTTTTTATCTAGTGAACCTAAAATTCACTTCAAGATACTCAAAAAATTGTATATCCTTTAGCTAACTGGTGATTGCTTTCGAATTAATATATATTGAACCGTTCATTTGTTATTGTCAAAAAACTTTCCCTATTAATAACTGCCCTTCCTATTGTCCGATCTTTTTGTTCTTTTTGCACAGAGTGTATATCATATAAATAAACAAGCTCCTATAATTTCAAAGCGATAGAATGTCTCCTTCAATTTTCTTAATTTTATAAGCCTTACGCGAGAGCTAACTTCTATGCGCTGGCTCGCGGACGCCGTGTATCAGGGTATAGCGGCCGCCGCGCTGCGTAGTAACAGATTAAAAAATTAATAACTTTTTATCTGTTGGAGCTAAAATTCACATAAAAATATAAGAAAAATTGTACATCCTTTAGCTGTTTAGTGAATGCTAAGCGGTTATTATAAAATGAACCGTTCGGTAGATATTATAAAAAAACTTTCCCTGTTAATAATTTTTTTTTTCTGTTGCGACAATATACTTTATACACATCGATTTGTTCGTCTTAAAAAGCCCTACAAGAGGCTATTATTTCATAATTTTCCGACAACCGGATCAAAAGTTATTAAAAAAAAAAAAAGAGTATTACTACTTTCTTCACCTTATATGTTTAATAACTTTATATCTAGTGAACCTAAAATTCACTTCAAGATACTCAAAAAATTGTATATCCTTTAGCTAACTGGTGATTGCTTTCGAATTAATATATATTGAACCGTTCATTTGTTATTGTCAAAAAACTTTCCCTATTAATAACTGCCCTTCCTATTGTCCGATCTTTTTGTTCTTTTTGCACAGAGTGTATATCATATAAATAAACAAGCTCCTATAATTTCAAAGCGATAGAATGTCTCCTTCAATTTTCTTAATTTTATAAGCCTTACGCGAGAGCTAACTTCTATGCGCTGGCTCGCGGACGCCGTGTATCAGGGTATAGCGGCCGCCGCGCTGCGTAGTAACAGATTAAAAAATTAATAACTTTTTATCTGTTGGAGCTAAAATTCACATAAAAATATAAGAAAAATTGTACATCCTTTAGCTGTTTAGTGAATGCTAAGCGGTTATTATAAAATGAACCGTTCGGTAGATATTATAAAAAAACTTTCCCTGTTAATAATTTTTTTTTCTGTTGCGACAATATACTTTATACACATCGATTTGTTCGTCTTAAAAAGCCCTACAAGAGGCTATTATTTCATAATTTTCCGACAACCGGATCAAAAGTTATTAAAAAAAAAAAGAGTATTACTACTTTCTTCACCTTATATGTTTAATAACTTTTTATCTAGTGAACCTAAAATTCACTTCAAGATACTCAAAAAATTGTATATCCTTTAGCTAACTGGTGATTGCTTTCGAATTAATATATATTGAACCGTTCATTTGTTATTGTCAAAAAACTTTCCCTATTAATAACTGCCCTTCCTATTGTCCGATCTTTTTGTTCTTTTTGCACAGAGTGTATATCATATAAATAAACAAGCTCCTATAATTTCAAAGCGATAGAATGTCTCCTTCAATTTTCTTAATTTTATAAGCCTTACGCGAGAGCTAACTTCTATGCGCTGGCTCGCGGACGCCGTGTATCAGGGTATAGCGGCCGCCGCGCTGCGTAGTAACAGATTAAAAAATTAATAACTTTTTATCTGTTGGAGCTAAAATTCACATAAAAATATAAGAAAAATTGTACATCCTTTAGCTGTTTAGTGAATGCTAAGCGGTTATTATAAAATGAACCGTTCGGTAGATATTATAAAAAAACTTTCCCTGTTAATAATTTTTTTTTTTGTGTTGCGACAATATACTTTATACACATCGATTTGTTCGTCTTAAAAAGCCCTACAAGAGGCTATTATTTCATAATTTTCCGACAACCGGATCAAAAGTTATTAAAAAAAAAAACAGTATTACTACTTTCTTCACCTTATATGTTTAATAACTTTTTATCTAGTGAACCTAAAATTCACTTCAAGATACTCAAAAAATTGTATATCCTTTAGCTAACTGGTGATTGCTTTCGAATTAATATATATTGAACCGTTCATTTGTTATTGTCAAAAAACTTTCCCTATTAATAACTGCCCTTCCTATTGTCCGATCTTTTTGTTCTTTTTGCACAGAGTGTATATCATATAAATAAACAAGCTCCTATAATTTCAAAGCGATAGAATGTCTCCTTCAATTTTCTTAATTTTATAAGCCTTACGCGAGAGCTAACTTCTATGCGCTGGCTCGCGGACGCCGTGTATCAGGGTATAGCGGCCGCCGCGCTGCGTAGTAACAGATTAAAAAATTAATAACTTTTTATCTGTTGGAGCTAAAATTCACATAAAAATATAAGAAAAATTGTACATCCTTTAGCTGTTTAGTGAATGCTAAGCGGTTATTATAAAATGAACCGTTCGGTAGATATTATAAAAAAACTTTCCCTGTTAATAATTTTTTTTTTCTGTTGCGACAATATACTTTATACACATCGATTTGTTCGTCTTAAAAAGCCCTACAAGAGGCTATTATTTCATAATTTTCCGACAACCGGATCAAAAGTTATTAAAAAAAAAAAGAGTATTACTACTTTCTTCACCTTATATGTTTAATAACTTTTTATCTAGTGAACCTAAAATTCACTTCAAGATACTCAAAAAATTGTATATCCTTTAGCTAACTGGTGATTGCTTTCGAATTAATATATATTGAACCGTTCATTTGTTATTGTCAAAAAACTTTCCCTATTAATAACTGCCCTTCCTATTGTCCGATCTTTTTGTTCTTTTTGCACAGAGTGTATATCATATAAATAAACAAGCTCCTATAATTTCAAAGCGATAGAATGTCTCCTTCAATTTTCTTAATTTTATAAGCCTTACGCGAGAGCTAACTTCTATGCGCTGGCTCGCGGACGCCGTGTATCAGGGTATAGCGGCCGCCGCGCTGCGTAGTAACAGATTAAAAAATTAATAACTTTTTATCTGTTGGAGCTAAAATTCACATAAAAATATAAGAAAAATTGTACATCCTTTAGCTGTTTAGTGAATGCTAAGCGGTTATTATAAAATGAACCGTTCGGTAGATATTATAAAAAAACTTTCCCTGTTAATAATTTTTTTTTTCTGTTGCGACAATATACTTTATACACATCGATTTGTTCGTCTTAAAAAGCCCTACAAGAGGCTATTATTTCATAATTTTCCGACAACCGGATCAAAAGTTATTAAAAAAAAAAAAAGTATTACTACTTTCTTCACCTTATATGTTTAATAACTTTTTATCTAGTGAACCTAAAATTCACTTCAAGATACTCAAAAAATTGTATATCCTTTAGCTAACTGGTGATTGCTTTCGAATTAATATATATTGAACCGTTCATTTGTTATTGTCAAAAAACTTTCCCTATTAATAACTGCCCTTCCTATTGTCCGATCTTTTTGTTCTTTTTGCACAGAGTGTATATCATATAAATAAACAAGCTCCTATAATTTCAAAGCGATAGAATGTCTCCTTCAATTTTCTTAATTTTATAAGCCTTACGCGAGAGCTAACTTCTATGCGCTGGCTCGCGGACGCCGTGTATCAGGGTATAGCGGCCGCCGCGCTGCGTAGTAACAGATTAAAAAATTAATAACTTTTTATCTGTTGGAGCTAAAATTCACATAAAAATATAAGAAAAATTGTACATCCTTTAGCTGTTTAGTGAATGCTAAGCGGTTATTATAAAATGAACCGTTCGGTAGATATTATAAAAAAACTTTCCCTGTTAATAATTTTTTTTTTCTGTTGCGACAATATACTTTATACACATCGATTTGTTCGTCTTAAAAAGCCCTACAAGAGGCTATTATTTCATAATTTTCCGACAACCGGATCAAAAGTTATTAAAAAAAAAAAAGAGTATTACTACTTTCTTCACCTTATATGTTTAATAACTTTTTATCTAGTGAACCTAAAATTCACTTCAAGATACTCAAAAAATTGTATATCCTTTAGCTAACTGGTGATTGCTTTCGAATTAATATATATTGAACCGTTCATTTGTTATTGTCAAAAAACTTTCCCTATTAATAACTGCCCTTCCTATTGTCCGATCTTTTTGTTCTTTTTGCACAGAGTGTATATCATATAAATAAACAAGCTCCTATAATTTCAAAGCGATAGAATGTCTCCTTCAATTTTCTTAATTTTATAAGCCTTACGCGAGAGCTAACTTCTATGCGCTGGCTCGCGGACGCCGTGTATCAGGGTATAGCGGCCGCCGCGCTGCGTAGTAACAGATTAAAAAATTAATAACTTTTTATCTGTTGGAGCTAAAATTCACATAAAAATATAAGAAAAATTGTACATCCTTTAGCTGTTTAGTGAATGCTAAGCGGTTATTATAAAATGAACCGTTCGGTAGATATTATAAAAAAACTTTCCCTGTTAATAATTTTTTTTTTCTGTTGCGACAATATACTTTATACACATCGATTTGTTCGTCTTAAAAAGCCCTACAAGAGGCTATTATTTCATAATTTTCCGACAACCGGATCAAAAGTTATTAAAAAAAAAAAGAGTATTACTACTTTCTTCACCTTATATGTTTAATAACTTTTTATCTAGTGAACCTAAAATTCACTTCAAGATACTCAAAAAATTGTATATCCTTTAGCTAACTGGTGATTGCTTTCGAATTAATATATATTGAACCGTTCATTTGTTATTGTCAAAAAACTTTCCCTATTAATAACTGCCCTTCCTATTGTCCGATCTTTTTGTTCTTTTTGCACAGAGTGTATATCATATAAATAAACAAGCTCCTATAATTTCAAAGCGATAGAATGTCTCCTTCAATTTTCTTAATTTTATAAGCCTTACGCGAGAGCTAACTTCTATGCGCTGGCTCGCGGACGCCGTGTATCAGGGTATAGCGGCCGCCGCGCTGCGTAGTAACAGATTAAAAAATTAATAACTTTTTATCTGTTGGAGCTAAAATTCACATAAAAATATAAGAAAAATTGTACATCCTTTAGCTGTTTAGTGAATGCTAAGCGGTTATTATAAAATGAACCGTTCGGTAGATATTATAAAAAAACTTTCCCTGTTAATAATTTTTTTTTTTTCTGTTGCGACAATATACTTTATACACATCGATTTGTTCGTCTTAAAAAGCCCTACAAGAGGCTATTATTTCATAATTTTCCGACAACCGGATCAAAAGTTATTAAAAAAAAAAAAAGAGTATTACTACTTTCTTCACCTTATATGTTTAATAACTTTTTATCTAGTGAACCTAAAATTCACTTCAAGATACTCAAAAAATTGTATATCCTTTAGCTAACTGGTGATTGCTTTCGAATTAATATATATTGAACCGTTCATTTGTTATTGTCAAAAAACTTTCCCTATTAATAACTGCCCTTCCTATTGTCCGATCTTTTTGTTCTTTTTGCACAGAGTGTATATCATATAAATAAACAAGCTCCTATAATTTCAAAGCGATAGAATGTCTCCTTCAATTTTCTTAATTTTATAAGCCTTACGCGAGAGCTAACTTCTATGCGCTGGCTCGCGGACGCCGTGTATCAGGGTATAGCGGCCGCCGCGCTGCGTAGTAACAGATTAAAAAATTAATAACTTTTTATCTGTTGGAGCTAAAATTCACATAAAAATATAAGAAAAATTGTACATCCTTTAGCTGTTTAGTGAATGCTAAGCGGTTATTATAAAATGAACCGTTCGGTAGATATTATAAAAAAACTTTCCCTGTTAATAATTTTTTTTTTTTTTTTCTGTTGCGACAATATACTTTATACACATCGATTTGTTCGTCTTAAAAAGCCCTACAAGAGGCTATTATTTCATAATTTTCCGACAACCGGATCAAAAGTTATTAAAAAAAAAAAGAGTATTACTACTTTCTTCACCTTATATGTTTAATAACTTTTTATCTAGTGAACCTAAAATTCACTTCAAGATACTCAAAAAATTGTATATCCTTTAGCTAACTGGTGATTGCTTTCGAATTAATATATATTGAACCGTTCATTTGTTATTGTCAAAAAACTTTCCCTATTAATAACTGCCCTTCCTATTGTCCGATCTTTTTGTTCTTTTTGCACAGAGTGTATATCATATAAATAAACAAGCTCCTATAATTTCAAAGCGATAGAATGTCTCCTTCAATTTTCTTAATTTTATAAGCCTTACGCGAGAGCTAACTTCTATGCGCTGGCTCGCGGACGCCGTGTATCAGGGTATAGCGGCCGCCGCGCTGCGTAGTAACAGATTAAAAAATTAATAACTTTTTATCTGTTGGAGCTAAAATTCACATAAAAATATAAGAAAAATTGTACATCCTTTAGCTGTTTAGTGAATGCTAAGCGGTTATTATAAAATGAACCGTTCGGTAGATATTATAAAAAAACTTTCCCTGTTAATAATTTTTTTTTTTCTGTTGCGACAATATACTTTATACACATCGATTTGTTCGTCTTAAAAAGCCCTACAAGAGGCTATTATTTCATAATTTTCCGACAACCGGATCAAAAGTTATTAAAAAAAAAAAAGAGTATTACTACTTTCTTCACCTTATATGTTTAATAACTTTTTATCTAGTGAACCTAAAATTCACTTCAAGATACTCAAAAAATTGTATATCCTTTAGCTAACTGGTGATTGCTTTCGAATTAATATATATTGAACCGTTCATTTGTTATTGTCAAAAAACTTTCCCTATTAATAACTGCCCTTCCTATTGTCCGATCTTTTTGTTCTTTTTGCACAGAGTGTATATCATATAAATAAACAAGCTCCTATAATTTCAAAGCGATAGAATGTCTCCTTCAATTTTCTTAATTTTATAAGCCTTACGCGAGAGCTAACTTCTATGCGCTGGCTCGCGGACGCCGTGTATCAGGGTATAGCGGCCGCCGCGCTGCGTAGTAACAGATTAAAAAATTAATAACTTTTTATCTGTTGGAGCTAAAATTCACATAAAAATATAAGAAAAATTGTACATCCTTTAGCTGTTTAGTGAATGCTAAGCGGTTATTATAAAATGAACCGTTCGGTAGATATTATAAAAAAACTTTCCCTGTTAATAATTTTTTTTTTCTGTTGCGACAATATACTTTATACACATCGATTTGTTCGTCTTAAAAAGCCCTACAAGAGGCTATTATTTCATAATTTTCCGACAACCGGATCAAAAGTTATTAAAAAAAAAAAGAGTATTACTACTTTCTTCACCTTATATGTTTAATAACTTTTTATCTAGTGAACCTAAAATTCACTTCAAGATACTCAAAAAATTGTATATCCTTTAGCTAACTGGTGATTGCTTTCGAATTAATATATATTGAACCGTTCATTTGTTATTGTCAAAAAACTTTCCCTATTAATAACTGCCCTTCCTATTGTCCGATCTTTTTGTTCTTTTTGCACAGAGTGTATATCATATAAATAAACAAGCTCCTATAATTTCAAAGCGATAGAATGTCTCCTTCAATTTTCTTAATTTTATAAGCCTTACGCGAGAGCTAACTTCTATGCGCTGGCTCGCGGACGCCGTGTATCAGGGTATAGCGGCCGCCGCGCTGCGTAGTAACAGATTAAAAAATTAATAACTTTTTATCTGTTGGAGCTAAAATTCACATAAAAATATAAGAAAAATTGTACATCCTTTAGCTGTTTAGTGAATGCTAAGCGGTTATTATAAAATGAACCGTTCGGTAGATATTATAAAAAAACTTTCCCTGTTAATAATTTTTTTTTTTTCTGTTGCGACAATATACTTTATACACATCGATTTGTTCGTCTTAAAAAGCCCTACAAGAGGCTATTATTTCATAATTTTCCGACAACCGGATCAAAAGTTATTAAAAAAAAAAAAGAGTATTACTACTTTCTTCACCTTATATGTTTAATAACTTTTTATCTAGTGAACCTAAAATTCACTTCAAGATACTCAAAAAATTGTATATCCTTTAGCTAACTGGTGATTGCTTTCGAATTAATATATATTGAACCGTTCATTTGTTATTGTCAAAAAACTTTCCCTATTAATAACTGCCCTTCCTATTGTCCGATCTTTTTGTTCTTTTTGCACAGAGTGTATATCATATAAATAAACAAGCTCCTATAATTTCAAAGCGATAGAATGTCTCCTTCAATTTTCTTAATTTTATAAGCCTTACGCGAGAGCTAACTTCTATGCGCTGGCTCGCGGACGCCGTGTATCAGGGTATAGCGGCCGCCGCGCTGCGTAGTAACAGATTAAAAAATTAATAACTTTTTATCTGTTGGAGCTAAAATTCACATAAAAATATAAGAAAAATTGTACATCCTTTAGCTGTTTAGTGAATGCTAAGCGGTTATTATAAAATGAACCGTTCGGTAGATATTATAAAAAAACTTTCCCTGTTAATAATTTTTTTTTTTTCTGTTG
Source organism: Cryptocheilus praepositus (assembly GCA_033815515.1). Lineage (NCBI taxonomy): Eukaryota > Metazoa > Arthropoda > Insecta > Hymenoptera > Pompilidae > Cryptocheilus > Cryptocheilus praepositus. The sequence continues at coordinate 71,095 of JAWWQZ010000025.1, read as the reverse complement.
CGACAATATACTTTATACACATCGATTTGTTCGTCTTAAAAAGCCCTACAAGAGGCTATTATTTCATAATTTTCCGACAACCGGATCAAAAGTTATTAAAAAAAAAAAGTATTACTACTTTCTTCACCTTATATGTTTAATAACTTTTTATCTAGTGAACCTAAAATTCACTTCAAGATACTCAAAAAATTGTATATCCTTTAGCTAACTGGTGATTGCTTTCGAATTAATATATATTGAACCGTTCATTTGTTATTGTCAAAAAACTTTCCCTATTAATAACTGCCCTTCCTATTGTCCGATCTTTTTGTTCTTTTTGCACAGAGTGTATATCATATAAATAAACAAGCTCCTATAATTTCAAAGCGATAGAATGTCTCCTTCAATTTTCTTAATTTTATAAGCCTTACGCGAGAGCTAACTTCTATGCGCTGGCTCGCGGACGCCGTGTATCAGGGTATAGCGGCCGCCGCGCTGCGTAGTAACAGATTAAAAAATTAATAACTTTTTATCTGTTGGAGCTAAAATTCACATAAAAATATAAGAAAAATTGTACATCCTTTAGCTGTTTAGTGAATGCTAAGCGGTTATTATAAAATGAACCGTTCGGTAGATATTATAAAAAAACTTTCCCTGTTAATAATTTTTTTTTTTCTGTTGCGACAATATACTTTATACACATCGATTTGTTCGTCTTAAAAAGCCCTACAAGAGGCTATTATTTCATAATTTTCCGACAACCGGATCAAAAGTTATTAAAAAAAAAAAAAGAGTATTACTACTTTCTTCACCTTATATGTTTAATAACTTTTTATCTAGTGAACCTAAAATTCACTTCAAGATACTCAAAAAATTGTATATCCTTTAGCTAACTGGTGATTGCTTTCGAATTAATATATATTGAACCGTTCATTTGTTATTGTCAAAAAACTTTCCCTATTAATAACTGCCCTTCCTATTGTCCGATCTTTTTGTTCTTTTTGCACAGAGTGTATATCATATAAATAAACAAGCTCCTATAATTTCAAAGCGATAGAATGTCTCCTTCAATTTTCTTAATTTTATAAGCCTTACGCGAGAGCTAACTTCTATGCGCTGGCTCGCGGACGCCGTGTATCAGGGTATAGCGGCCGCCGCGCTGCGTAGTAACAGATTAAAAAATTAATAACTTTTTATCTGTTGGAGCTAAAATTCACATAAAAATATAAGAAAAATTGTACATCCTTTAGCTGTTTAGTGAATGCTAAGCGGTTATTATAAAATGAACCGTTCGGTAGATATTATAAAAAAACTTTCCCTGTTAATAATTTTTTTTTTTCTGTTGCGACAATATACTTTATACACATCGATTTGTTCGTCTTAAAAAGCCCTACAAGAGGCTATTATTTCATAATTTTCCGACAACCGGATCAAAAGTTATTAAAAAAAAAAACAGTATTACTACTTTCTTCACCTTATATGTTTAATAACTTTTTATCTAGTGAACCTAAAATTCACTTCAAGATACTCAAAAAATTGTATATCCTTTAGCTAACTGGTGATTGCTTTCGAATTAATATATATTGAACCGTTCATTTGTTATTGTCAAAAAACTTTCCCTATTAATAACTGCCCTTCCTATTGTCCGATCTTTTTGTTCTTTTTGCACAGAGTGTATATCATATAAATAAACAAGCTCCTATAATTTCAAAGCGATAGAATGTCTCCTTCAATTTTCTTAATTTTATAAGCCTTACGCGAGAGCTAACTTCTATGCGCTGGCTCGCGGACGCCGTGTATCAGGGTATAGCGGCCGCCGCGCTGCGTAGTAACAGATTAAAAAATTAATAACTTTTTATCTGTTGGAGCTAAAATTCACATAAAAATATAAGAAAAATTGTACATCCTTTAGCTGTTTAGTGAATGCTAAGCGGTTATTATAAAATGAACCGTTCGGTAGATATTATAAAAAAACTTTCCCTGTTAATAATTTTTTTTTTTTCTGTTGCGACAATATACTTTATACACATCGATTTGTTCGTCTTAAAAAGCCCTACAAGAGGCTATTATTTCATAATTTTCCGACAACCGGATCAAAAGTTATTAAAAAAAAAAAAGAGTATTACTACTTTCTTCACCTTATATGTTTAATAACTTTTTATCTAGTGAACCTAAAATTCACTTCAAGATACTCAAAAAATTGTATATCCTTTAGCTAACTGGTGATTGCTTTCGAATTAATATATATTGAACCGTTCATTTGTTATTGTCAAAAAACTTTCCCTATTAATAACTGCCCTTCCTATTGTCCGATCTTTTTGTTCTTTTTGCACAGAGTGTATATCATATAAATAAACAAGCTCCTATAATTTCAAAGCGATAGAATGTCTCCTTCAATTTTCTTAATTTTATAAGCCTTACGCGAGAGCTAACTTCTATGCGCTGGCTCGCGGACGCCGTGTATCAGGGTATAGCGGCCGCCGCGCTGCGTAGTAACAGATTAAAAAATTAATAACTTTTTATCTGTTGGAGCTAAAATTCACATAAAAATATAAGAAAAATTGTACATCCTTTAGCTGTTTAGTGAATGCTAAGCGGTTATTATAAAATGAACCGTTCGGTAGATATTATAAAAAAACTTTCCCTGTTAATAATTTTTTTTTTTCTGTTGCGACAATATACTTTATACACATCGATTTGTTCGTCTTAAAAAGCCCTACAAGAGGCTATTATTTCATAATTTTCCGACAACCGGATCAAAAGTTATTAAAAAAAAAAAGAGTATTACTACTTTCTTCACCTTATATGTTTAATAACTTTTTATCTAGTGAACCTAAAATTCACTTCAAGATACTCAAAAAATTGTATATCCTTTAGCTAACTGGTGATTGCTTTCGAATTAATATATATTGAACCGTTCATTTGTTATTGTCAAAAAACTTTCCCTATTAATAACTGCCCTTCCTATTGTCCGATCTTTTTGTTCTTTTTGCACAGAGTGTATATCATATAAATAAACAAGCTCCTATAATTTCAAAGCGATAGAATGTCTCCTTCAATTTTCTTAATTTTATAAGCCTTACGCGAGAGCTAACTTCTATGCGCTGGCTCGCGGACGCCGTGTATCAGGGTATAGCGGCCGCCGCGCTGCGTAGTAACAGATTAAAAAATTAATAACTTTTTATCTGTTGGAGCTAAAATTCACATAAAAATATAAGAAAAATTGTACATCCTTTAGCTGTTTAGTGAATGCTAAGCGGTTATTATAAAATGAACCGTTCGGTAGATATTATAAAAAAACTTTCCCTGTTAATAATTTTTTTTTTCTGTTGCGACAATATACTTTATACACATCGATTTGTTCGTCTTAAAAAGCCCTACAAGAGGCTATTATTTCATAATTTTCCGACAACCGGATCAAAAGTTATTAAAAAAAAAAAGAGTATATTACTACTTTCTTCACCTTATATGTTTAATAACTTTTTATCTAGTGAACCTAAAATTCACTTCAAGATACTCAAAAAATTGTATATCCTTTAGCTAACTGGTGATTGCTTTCGAATTAATATATATTGAACCGTTCATTTGTTATTGTCAAAAAACTTTCCCTATTAATAACTGCCCTTCCTATTGTCCGATCTTTTTGTTCTTTTTGCACAGAGTGTATATCATATAAATAAACAAGCTCCTATAATTTCAAAGCGATAGAATGTCTCCTTCAATTTTCTTAATTTTATAAGCCTTACGCGAGAGCTAACTTCTATGCGCTGGCTCGCGGACGCCGTGTATCAGGGTATAGCGGCCGCCGCGCTGCGTAGTAACAGATTAAAAAATTAATAACTTTTTATCTGTTGGAGCTAAAATTCACATAAAAATATAAGAAAAATTGTACATCCTTTAGCTGTTTAGTGAATGCTAAGCGGTTATTATAAAATGAACCGTTCGGTAGATATTATAAAAAAACTTTCCCTGTTAATAATTTTTTTTTTTTTTTCTGTTGCGACAATATACTTTATACACATCGATTTGTTCGTCTTAAAAAGCCCTACAAGAGGCTATTATTTCATAATTTTCCGACAACCGGATCAAAAGTTATTAAAAAAAAAAAGAGTATTACTACTTTCTTCACCTTATATGTTTAATAACTTTTTATCTAGTGAACCTAAAATTCACTTCAAGATACTCAAAAAATTGTATATCCTTTAGCTAACTGGTGATTGCTTTCGAATTAATATATATTGAACCGTTCATTTGTTATTGTCAAAAAACTTTCCCTATTAATAACTGCCCTTCCTATTGTCCGATCTTTTTGTTCTTTTTGCACAGAGTGTATATCATATAAATAAACAAGCTCCTATAATTTCAAAGCGATAGAATGTCTCCTTCAATTTTCTTAATTTTATAAGCCTTACGCGAGAGCTAACTTCTATGCGCTGGCTCGCGGACGCCGTGTATCAGGGTATAGCGGCCGCCGCGCTGCGTAGTAACAGATTAAAAAATTAATAACTTTTTATCTGTTGGAGCTAAAATTCACATAAAAATATAAGAAAAATTGTACATCCTTTAGCTGTTTAGTGAATGCTAAGCGGTTATTATAAAATGAACCGTTCGGTAGATATTATAAAAAAACTTTCCCTGTTAATAATTTTTTTTTTTTTTCTGTTGCGACAATATACTTTATACACATCGATTTGTTCGTCTTAAAAAGCCCTACAAGAGGCTATTATTTCATAATTTTCCGACAACCGGATCAAAAGTTATTAAAAAAAAAAAAGAGTATTACTACTTTCTTCACCTTATATGTTTAATAACTTTTTATCTAGTGAACCTAAAATTCACTTCAAGATACTCAAAAAATTGTATATCCTTTAGCTAACTGGTGATTGCTTTCGAATTAATATATATTGAACCGTTCATTTGTTATTGTCAAAAAACTTTCCCTATTAATAACTGCCCTTCCTATTGTCCGATCTTTTTGTTCTTTTTGCACAGAGTGTATATCATATAAATAAACAAGCTCCTATAATTTCAAAGCGATAGAATGTCTCCTTCAATTTTCTTAATTTTATAAGCCTTACGCGAGAGCTAACTTCTATGCGCTGGCTCGCGGACGCCGTGTATCAGGGTATAGCGGCCGCCGCGCTGCGTAGTAACAGATTAAAAAATTAATAACTTTTTATCTATTGGAGCTAAAATTCACATAAAAATATGGAAAAAATTGTACATCCTTTAGCTGTTTAGTGAATGCTAAGCGGTTATTATAAAATAAACCGTTCGGTAGATATTATAAAAAAAATTTCCCTGTTAATAATTTTTTTTTTCTGTTGCGACAATATACTTTATACACATCGATTTGTTCGTCTTAAAAAGCCCTACAAGAGGCTATTATTTCATAATTTTCCGACAACCGGATCAAAAGTTATTAAAAAAAAAAAGAGTATTACTACTTTCTTCACCTTATATGTTTAATAACTTTTTATCTAGTGAACCTAAAATTCACTTCAAGATACTCAAAAAATTGTATATCCTTTAGCTAACTGGTGATTGCTTTCGAATTAATATATATTGAACCGTTCATTTGTTATTGTCAAAAAACTTTCCCTATTAATAACTGCCGATCCAGTCATTAGATATTTTTCAAACTTTTTCGTAGAGTGTCTGCAATACAAACAAACATGCCCACAAAGTTTGAAAAAGATATAATGATTCGTTCTATTTTTATTAATGTCCGAATATTCCGTGGGACTTAGAAAAATTTCGCCGCTGCGTTCCGTGTACTGACTGACGGCCGCCGCGCGACCGGCGCGTGATTTTTCCGCCCGAATATATGTTCGCGGCACTTCGGTCGTTAATAACTTTTTTTTAGTGTATCGATTTTTGATTTTATGGGCTCTAAAATATTCTACATTCATTGGGAAGGTACTGTGTGAATTTGAAGAAAATCGAAGCAGCCGTTTTTTTTATTTTTAATATAAACTTTTATTGTTAATAATTTCTTTTCCTATCATTAGATTTCGCCGAAACTTTTTCACAGCGTGTATTTCATTAATATAAACCGGCCCACAAAGTTTGAAACAGATTTAACGGTTAGATCTCGTTATATTAATTTTTAACCG
>JAWWQZ010000025.1:55000-60000 GCA_033815515.1 Cryptocheilus praepositus | reverse complement strand
CGCAGGTACGATGGTGTTAGGGGATGTAATTTTACCCTTCTCTCGTGCTTGTCGACGAAGGCGGCTTTCCTCGTCGTGCCCTTCTCTGTGCACGCATACTTTGTGTGAAGGCGACATTTTCGTGGTCATACCCTTGTTCGCAAAAGTCACGATGGTGTTAGGGGATGTAATTTTACCCTTCTCTCGTGCTTGTCGACGAAGGCGGTTTCCTCGATTGTGCCCTTCTCTGTGTGCGAGTACTTTGTGTGAAGGAGACTTTATCGAAGTTTTGTACCCTTGTCGCAGGTACGATGGTGTTAGGGGATGTAATTTTACCCTTCTCTCGTGCTTGTCGACGAAGGCGGCTTTCCTCGAACGTGCCCTTCTCGCGTGCGCGTAGCGAAGGCGGGACTATGGAACTGTACCCTTGTCTCGCATACGAGCAGTGCAGAAATTTGAACGAGCGAACGTTCCTCAGAACAAGAGCCAAAGGGATCGTTCGTCGAGGAAGTCTATGGGTAGCCTAGGGCAAACCAGGATGCGGTAATGACGGCGGCACTTGTCATTTTGAACAGCCCCTTGAATATACTTTGACAATGTCGTTACGAGTCGTACCCTGACTTTGCGTTACACAGTGGAGAATTGTGGCATAAACAGTGGGATCGTCTCTTCCGCCCTTCTCTCAGTCTGGAGAATAGGACTGAGAGCGGCAAGCGGGTCAAAAGAGAAATGCCGTATACAGTTAGAGCCAAAAGTCCTGCTGTCGAAGGCTCAAACGATTCGCGCCCGCTAGACTTCCGGTATGTGCTGCTTACATCCTCTCGCCCGGGCGGGTTGTTTGGAAGTGGCCTGCGCGACTGCGGTCGTGCAGACTCGGCTTGAGACACCGAGAATAAGAGACTTAACATATCTGATAAATCAGTAAATATAAAGATTACCCTGAACGGTGGATCACTTGGCTCGTGGGTCGATGAAGAACGCAGCTAATTGCGCGTCAACTTGTGAACTGCAGGACACATGAACATCGACATTTTGAACGCACATTGCGGTCCACGGATACAATTCCCGGACCACGCCTGGCTGAGGGTCGTTTACGTACAACCAACTGCTTACGTACCCACGGAAATTGAATTTAATCTTGAACGCTAAATTCTGTGGGACTGCGTACAGCGAATGATGGACGTTCGTCGGTCAAAGATGAATCGAACGCAAAATCAGAGAGATGTGATCGAAAACGCACGCGTACTTTGTGTGAAGGCGACATTATTAGAGGTCATACCCTTGTTCGCAAAAGTCACGATGGTGTCAGGGGATGTAATTTTACCCTTCTCTCGTGCTTGTCGACGAAGGCGGTTTCCTCGAACGTGCCCTTCTCTGTGCGCACGTACTTTGTGTGAAGGCGACATAATTCGTGGTCATACCCTTGTTCGCAAAAGTCACGATGGTGTTAGGGGATGTAATTTTACCCTTCTCTCGTGCTTGTCGACGAAGGCGGTTTCCACGATCGTGCCCTTCTCTGTGCGGCGATCTATCGATCAACGGTGGAAAAGGTGGTTTCGTTTCGAATACCCGAGACAAATTTTGTACCCTTGTCGCAAGTACGACGGTGTTAGGGGATGTAATTTTACCCTTCTCTCGTGCTTGTCGACGAAGGCGGCTTGCTTCGATCCGTGCCCTTCTCTGTGCACGCATACTTTGTGTGAAGGCGACATTTTCGTGGTCATACCCTTGTTCGCAAAAGTCACGATGGTGTTAGGGGATGTAATTTTACCCTTCTCTCGTGCTTGTCGACGAAGGCGGTTTCCTCGATCCGTGCCCTTCTCTGTGTGCGCGTACTTTGTGTGAAGGAGACTTTATCGAAGTTTTGTACCCTTGTTCGCAAAAGTCACGATGGTGTTAGGGGATGTAATTTTACCCTTCTCTCGTGCTTGTCGACGAAGGGGCTCTTGTCTCGTTCGAACGCTATCAATTTTTTTTCACCGAATTTCTCTGAATATTTATCATCAGAGGACCGACGTCGTTTGAAATGACTACCTTCTACCGCACAATGTTGGGAGAAGCCTTTCTTTGAATAGCAAGCGACATGCCCCCGATCGAACAGATGAATCGCGAGCTGTCCGTCTAGTCCATGAGATTGTTGGACGGTCGGTACTTTCTCGTGATATTGAACAGTGGTGGGCATAATGTTTGTTGAAAGGTTTTTTTTTGTTCCCAATTTGCGTGCGCGTAGAAATTTTTTTTACGTCTTTGAATTGACGACCTCAGAACAGGCGGGATCACCCGCTAAATTTAAGCATATTAATAAGCGGAGGAAAAGAAACTAACAAGGATTTCCTTAGTAGCGGCGAGCGAACAGGAATTAGCCCAGCACTGAATCCCGCGGTTCTGCCGCAGGGAAATGTAGTGTTCAGGAGGGTTCGATTATCCCGAGACATCGAACTGCGTCCAAGTCCATCTTGAATGGGGCCACTTACCCACAGAGGGTGCCAGGCCCGTAGGACCGGGACGTGTTTCGGGAGAACCTCTCCTTAGAGTCGAGTTGCTTGAGAGTGCAGCTCTAAGTGGGTGGTAAACTCCATCTAAGGCTAAATATAACCACGAGACCGATAGCGAACAAGTACCGTGAGGGAAAGTTGAAAAGAACTTTGAAGAGAGAGTTCAAGAGTACGTGAAACCGTTCAGGGGTAAACCTGAGAAACCCGAAAGTTCGAATGGGGAGATTCATCGTCAGCGGGCTGGCTTAGCTGTGGTGGGCGATGTCTGGGACTTCGGTCCTGAGGCACGTCGCCGCTGTTTATGTCCGGTTTCGTAGATGTGCACTTCTCCCCTAGTAGGACGTTGCGACTCGCTGGGTGTCGGATTACGGCCCGGGTGGTTGACCGTCGCGTCGCTTCGGCGTTCGCGACGGACCTCCGGTGTGTCTCTCCTGTCCGACTGCCCGGCGGTATTTTGAGATAGTATTCGGCCGCAATTTTTTTAAATTGCGTCATTGGTTCGTGGCAAGCGCGGCCAGTGTCCCGTTGGTTCGGACTTTGTGCCGTCCTCGGGCCTGGCCAGCTGTTGGCTCACGTTCATCCTCTGACCGGCCGCTTTACTTGTTTGCGACGCTATTGCGTTGGGTACTCTCAGGACCCGTCTTGAAACACGGACCAAGGAGTCTAACATGTGCGCGAGTCATTGGGATAATAAAACCTAAAGGCGAAATGAAAGTGAATGTTGACCTTGCGTCGACAGAGGGAGGATGGACTCCGAATAGAAGTCTCGAACTCCCGGGGCGTCTCGTTCTCATTGCGAGAAGAGGCGCACCTAGAGCGTACACGTTGGGACCCGAAAGATGGTGAACTATGCCTGGTCAGGACGAAGTCAGGGGAAACCCTGATGGAGGTCCGTAGCGATTCTGACGTGCAAATCGATCGTCGGAACTGGGTATAGGGGCGAAAGACTAATCGAACCATCTAGTAGCTGGTTCCCTCCGAAGTTTCCCTCAGGATAGCTAGCCCTCTGTCCGTTGAATACACCAGTCTCATCTGGTCAAGCGAATGATTAGAGGCCTTGGGGCCGAAACGACCTCAACCTATTCTCAAACTTTAAATGGGTGAGACCTCTGGCTTGTTGAATGGTGAAGCCACGAGAATTTGGATGAGAGGGCTTAGTGGGCCATTTTTGGTAAGCAGAACTGGCGCTGTGGGATGAACCAAACGCCGAGTTAAGGCGCCTAAGTCGACGCTTATGGGATACCATGAAAGGCGTTGGTTGCTTAAGACAGCAGGACGGTGGCCATGGAAGTCGGAATCCGCTAAGGAGTGTGTAACAACTCACCTGCCGAAGCAACTAGCCCTGAAAATGGATGGCGCTGAAGCGTCGCGCCTATACTCGGCCGTCAACCGGCAAGAGAGGGTGGTCGCTGCAATTTTTTGTGGCTCCGCTCATGAAGCCTTGACGAGTAGGAGGGTCGCGGCGGTGTGCGCAGAAGGGTCTGGGCGTGAGCCTGCCTGGAGCCGCCGTCGGTGCAGATCTTGGTAGTAGTAGCAAATACTCCAGCGAGATCCTGGAGGACTGACGTGGAGAAGGGTTTCGTGTGAACAGCCGTTGCACACGAGTCAGTCGATCCTAGCCCTAGGAGAAATCCTATGTTGATGACGGTGTGCTAAAGCGCAACAAACTTTTTTGAGCTAAACAACTGATATGATGACGATACACTAGGAGTATCAGTTGTAACAGGTTGACACGATGACTATATGGAGTGTCTTCCTATTGAAAGTTTTTTCTGTTTTTTTCTTGCTGTCGCCGTACAGCAGGAAAAGGTTGACATGATGACTAAAGAGAGTGTCTTCCTAAAATGCATAAAATGCAAATACAAACAAGAGGTGTCAGAAAAAATTTCTGCTGTCTTTAAACAGCAGAAATATATATAAAAAGGTTGACATGATGACGAAACAGAGAGTGTCTTCCTTCAATGAAAAATCGTAACAAGGCAAATTATATATATTATATATTTCTGTTGTCAAATAAACAACAGAAAAAAAAATTTTTGCTGCCATTGTGCAGCAAATAAGGATGACATGATGACGATACGAGAGTGTCTCCTTTAACAGAAAAAACTTTTTTTGGCATCTCCTGAGAGAAGAGCCAAAAGGTCGATATGATGACGATACGACGAGTATCGACCAAAACTTTTGAACGACTCAAAAAAGACCGACACCCGTCGGGCGAAAGGGAATCTGGTTCCTATTCCAGAACCCGGCTGCGGAACCGTATCCAATTCGGGCCCTCGTGAGAGAGTTCGTCGGGGTAACCCAAAATGACCTGGAGACGCCGTCGGGAGATCCGGAAAGAGTTTTCTTTTCTGTATAAGCGTTCGAGTTCCCTGGAAACCTCTAGCAGGGAGATAGGGTTTGGAACGCGAAGAGCACCGCAGTTGCGGCGGTGTGCGGATCTTCCCCTCGGACCTTGAAAATCCAGGAGAGGGCCACGTGGAGGTCTCGCGCCGGTTCGTACCCATATCCGCAGCAGGTCTCCAA
>JAWWQZ010000025.1:25000-50000 GCA_033815515.1 Cryptocheilus praepositus | reverse complement strand
GGTTATTATAAAATGAACCGTTCGGTAGATATTATAAAAAAACTTTCCCTGTTAATAATTTTTTTTTTTCTGTTGCGACAATATACTTTATACACATCGATTTGTTCGTCTTAAAAAGCCCTACAAGAGGCTATTATTTCATAATTTTCCGACAACCGGATCAAAAGTTATTAAAAAAAAAAAAGAGTATTACTACTTTCTTCACCTTATATGTTTAATAACTTTTTATCCAGTGAACCTAAAATTCACTTCAAGATACTCAAAAAATTGTATATCCTTTAGCTAACTGGTGATTGCTTTCGAATTAATATATATTGAACCGTTCATTTGTTATTGTCAAAAAACTTTCCCTATTAATAACTGCCCTTCCTATTGTCCGATCTTTTTGTTCTTTTTGCACAGAGTGTATATCATATAAATAAACAAGCTCCTATAATTTCAAAGCGATAGAATGTCTCCTTCAATTTTCTTAATTTTATAAGCCTTACGCGAGAGCTAACTTCTATGCGCTGGCTCGCGGACGCCGTGTATCAGGGTATAGCGGCCGCCGCGCTGCGTAGTAACAGATTAAAAAATTAATAACTTTTTATCTGTTGGAGCTAAAATTCACATAAAAATATAAGAAAAATTGTACATCCTTTAGCTGTTTAGTGAATGCTAAGCGGTTATTATAAAATGAACCGTTCGGTAGATATTATAAAAAAACTTTCCCTGTTAATAATTTTTTTTTTTTATGTTGCGACAATATACTTTATACACATCGATTTGTTCGTCTTAAAAAGCCCTACAAGAGGCTATTATTTCATAATTTTCCGACAACCGGATCAAAAGTTATTAAAAAAAAAAAAAGAGTATTACTACTTTCTTCACCTTATATGTTTAATAACTTTTTATCTAGTGAACCTAAAATTCACTTCAAGATACTCAAAAAATTGTATATCCTTTAGCTAACTGGTGATTGCTTTCGAATTAATATATATTGAACCGTTCATTTGTTATTGTCAAAAAACTTTCCCTATTAATAACTGCCCTTCCTATTGTCCGATCTTTTTGTTCTTTTTGCACAGAGTGTATATCATATAAATAAACAAGCTCCTATAATTTCAAAGCGATAGAATGTCTCCTTCAATTTTCTTAATTTTATAAGCCTTACGCGAGAGCTAACTTCTATGCGCTGGCTCGCGGACGCCGTGTATCAGGGTATAGCGGCCGCCGCGCTGCGTAGTAACAGAATAAAAAATTAATAACTTTTTATCTGTTGGAGCTAAAATTCACATAAAAATATAAGAAAAATTGTACATCCTTTAGCTGTTTAGTGAATGCTAAGCGGTTATTATAAAATGAACCGTTCGGTAGATATTATAAAAAAACTTTCCCTGTTAATAATTTTTTTTTTTTTTTCTGTTGCGACAATATACTTTATACACATCGATTTGTTCGTCTTAAAAAGCCCTACAAGAGGCTATTATTTCATAATTTTCCGACAACCGGATCAAAAGTTATTAAAAAAAAAAAGTATTACTACTTTCTTCACCTTATATGTTTAATAACTTTTTATCTAGTGAACCTAAAATTCACTTCAAGATACTCAAAAAATTGTATATCCTTTAGCTAACTGGTGATTGCTTTCGAATTAATATATATTGAACCGTTCATTTGTTATTGTCAAAAAACTTTCCCTATTAATAACTGCCCTTCCTATTGTCCGATCTTTTTGTTCTTTTTGCACAGAGTGTATATCATAAATAAACAAGCTCCTATAATTTCAAAGCGATAGAATGTCTCCTTCAATTTTCTTAATTTTATAAGCCTTACGCGAGAGCTAACTTCTATGCGCTGGCTCGCGGACGCCGTGTATCAGGGTATAGCGGCCGCCGCGCTGCGTAGTAACAGATTAAAAAATTAATAACTTTTTATCTGTTGGAGCTAAAATTCACATAAAAATATAAGAAAAATTGTACATCCTTTAGCTGTTTAGTGAATGCTAAGCGGTTATTATAAAATGAACCGTTCGGTAGATATTATAAAAAAACTTTCCCTGTTAATAATTTTTTTTTTTTCTGTTGCGACAATATACTTTATACACATCGATTTGTTCGTCTTAAAAAGCCCTACAAGAGGCTATTATTTCATAATTTTCCGACAACCGGATCAAAAGTTATTAAAAAAAAAAAGTATTACTACTTTCTTCACCTTATATGTTTAATAACTTTTTATCTAGTGAACCTAAAATTCACTTCAAGATACTCAAAAAATTGTATATCCTTTAGCTAACTGGTGATTGCTTTCGAATTAATATATATTGAACCGTTCATTTGTTATTGTCAAAAAACTTTCCCTATTAATAACTGCCCTTCCTATTGTCCGATCTTTTTGTTCTTTTTGCACAGAGTGTATATCATATAAATAAACAAGCTCCTATAATTTCAAAGCGATAGAATGTCTCCTTCAATTTTCTTAATTTTATAAGCCTTACGCGAGAGCTAACTTCTATGCGCTGGCTCGCGGACGCCGTGTATCAGGGTATAGCGGCCGCCGCGCTGCGTAGTAACAGATTAAAAAATTAATAACTTTTTATCTGTTGGAGCTAAAATTCACATAAAAATATAAGAAAAATTGTACATCCTTTAGCTGTTTAGTGAATGCTAAGCGGTTATTATAAAATGAACCGTTCGGTAGATATTATAAAAAAACTTTCCCTGTTAATAATTTTTTTTTTTTTCTGTTGCGACAATATACTTTATACATCGATTTGTTCGTCTTAAAAAGCCCTACAAGAGGCTATTATTTCATAATTTTCCGACAACCGGATCAAAAGTTATTAAAAAAAAAAAGAGTATTACTACTTTCTTCACCTTATATGTTTAATAACTTTTTATCTAGTGAACCTAAAATTCACTTCAAGATACTCAAAAAATTGTATATCCTTTAGCTAACTGGTGATTGCTTTCGAATTAATATATATTGAACCGTTCATTTGTTATTGTCAAAAAACTTTCCCTATTAATAACTGCCCTTCCTATTGTCCGATCTTTTTGTTCTTTTTGCACAGAGTGTATATCATATAAATAAACAAGCTCCTATAATTTCAAAGCGATAGAATGTCTCCTTCAATTTTCTTAATTTTATAAGCCTTACGCGAGAGCTAACTTCTATGCGCTGGCTCGCGGACGCCGTGTATCAGGGTATAGCGGCCGCCGCGCTGCGTAGTAACAGATTAAAAAATTAATAACTTTTTATCTGTGGGAGCTAAAATTCACATAAAAATATAAGAAAAATTGTACATCCTTTAGCTGTTTAGTGAATGCTAAGCGGTTATTATAAAATGAACCGTTCGGTAGATATTATAAAAAAACTTTCCCTGTTAATAATTTTTTTTTTTCTGTTGCGACAATATACTTTATACACATCGATTTGTTCGTCTTAAAAAGCCCTACAAGAGGCTATTATTTCATAATTTTCCGACAACCGGATCAAAAGTTATTAAAAAAAAAAAAAAAAAGTATTACTACTTTCTTCACCTTATATGTTTAATAACTTTTTATCTAGTGAACCTAAAATTCACTTCAAGATACTCAAAAAATTGTATATCCTTTAGCTAACTGGTGATTGCTTTCGAATTAATATATATTGAACCGTTCATTTGTTATTGTCAAAAAACTTTCCCTATTAATAACTGCCCTTCCTATTGTCCGATCTTTTTGTTCTTTTTGCACAGAGTGTATATCATATAAATAAACAAGCTCCTAATTTCAAAGCGATAGAATGTCTCCTTCAATTTTCTTAATTTTATAAGCCTTACGCGAGAGCTAACTTCTATGCGCTGGCTCGCGGACGCCGTGTATCAGGGTATAGCGGCCGCCGCGCTGCGTAGTAACAGATTAAAAAATTAATAACTTTTTATCTGTTGGAGCTAAAATTCACATAAAAATATAAGAAAAATTGTACATCCTTTAGCTGTTTAGTGAATGCTAAGCGGTTATTATAAAATGAACCGTTCGGTAGATATTATAAAAAAACTTTCCCTGTTAATAATTTTTTTTTTTTCTGTTGCGACAATATACTTTATACACATCGATTTGTTCGTCTTAAAAAGCCCTACAAGAGGCTATTATTTCATAATTTTCCGACAACCGGATCAAAAGTTATTAAAAAAAAAAGAGTATTACTACTTTCTTCACCTTATATGTTTAATAACTTTTTATCTAGTGAACCTAAAATTCACTTCAAGATACTCAAAAAATTGTATATCCTTTAGCTAACTGGTGATTGCTTTCGAATTAATATATATTGAACCGTTCATTTGTTATTGTCAAAAAACTTTCCCTATTAATAACTGCCCTTCCTATTGTCCGATCTTTTTGTTCTTTTTGCACAGAGTGTATATCATATAAATAAACAAGCTCCTATAATTTCAAAGCGATAGAATGTCTCCTTCAATTTTCTTAATTTTATAAGCCTTACGCGAGAGCTAACTTCTATGCGCTGGCTCGCGGACGCCGTGTATCAGGGTATAGCGGCCGCCGCGCTGCGTAGTAACAGATTAAAAAATTAATAACTTTTTATCTGTTGGAGCTAAAATTCACATAAAAATATAAGAAAAATTGTACATCCTTTAGCTGTTTAGTGAATGCTAAGCGGTTATTATAAAATGAACCGTTCGGTAGATATTATAAAAAAACTTTCCCTGTTAATAATTTTTTTTTTTCTGTTGCGACAATATACTTTATACACATCGATTTGTTCTTAAAAAGCCCTACAAGAGGCTATTATTTCATAATTTTCCGACAACCGGATCAAAAGTTATTAAAAAAAAAAACAGTATTACTACTTTCTTCACCTTATATGTTTAATAACTTTTTATCTAGTGAACCTAAAATTCACTTCAAGATACTCAAAAAATTGTATATCCTTTAGCTAACTGGTGATTGCTTTCGAATTAATATATATTGAACCGTTCATTTGTTATTGTCAAAAAACTTTCCCTATTAATAACTGCCCTTCCTATTGTCCGATCTTTTTGTTCTTTTTGCACAGAGTGTATATCATATAAATAAACAAGCTCCTATAATTTCAAAGCGATAGAATGTCTCCTTCAATTTTCTTAATTTTATAAGCCTTACGCGAGAGCTAACTTCTATGCGCTGGCTCGCGGACGCCGTGTATCAGGGTATAGCGGCCGCCGCGCTGCGTAGTAACAGATTAAAAAATTAATAACTTTTTATCTGTTGGAGCTAAAATTCACATAAAAATATAAGAAAAATTGTACATCCTTTAGCTGTTTAGTGAATGCTAAGCGGTTATTATAAAATGAACCGTTCGGTAGATATTATAAAAAAACTTTCCCTGTTAATAATTTTTTTTTTTTTCTGTTGCGACAATATACTTTATACACATCGATTTGTTCGTCTTAAAAAGCCCTACAAGAGGCTATTATTTCATAATTTTCCGACAACCGGATCAAAAGTTATTAAAAAAAAAAAGAGTATTACTACTTTCTTCACCTTATATGTTTAATAACTTTTTATCTAGTGAACCTAAAATTCACTTCAAGATACTCAAAAAATTGTATATCCTTTAGCTAACTGGTGATTGCTTTCGAATTAATATATATTGAACCGTTCATTTGTTATTGTCAAAAAACTTTCCCTATTAATAACTGCCCTTCCTATTGTCCGATCTTTTTGTTCTTTTTGCACAGAGTGTATATCATATAAATAAACAAGCTCCTATAATTTCAAAGCGATAGAATGTCTCCTTCAATTTTCTTAATTTTATAAGCCTTACGCGAGAGCTAACTTCTATGCGCTGGCTCGCGGACGCCGTGTATCAGGGTATAGCGGCCGCCGCGCTGCGTAGTAACAGATTAAAAAATTAATAACTTTTTATCTGTTGGAGCTAAAATTCACATAAAAATATAAGAAAAATTGTACATCCTTTAGCTGTTTAGTGAATGCTAAGCGGTTATTATAAAATGAACCGTTCGGTAGATATTATAAAAAAACTTTCCCTGTTAATAATTTTTTTTTTTCTGTTGCGACAATATACTTTATACACATCGATTTGTTCGTCTTAAAAAGCCCTACAAGAGGCTATTATTTCATAATTTTCCGACAACCGGATCAAAAGTTATTAAAAAAAAAAAGAGTATTACTACTTTCTTCACCTTATATGTTTAATAACTTTTTATCTAGTGAACCTAAAATTCACTTCAAGATACTCAAAAAATTGTATATGCTTTAGCTAACTGGTGATTGCTTTCGAATTAATATATATTGAACCGTTCATTTGTTATTGTCAAAAAACTTTCCCTATTAATAACTGCCCTTCCTATTGTCCGATCTTTTTGTTCTTTTTGCACAGAGTGTATATCATATAAATAAACAAGCTCCTATAATTTCAAAGCGATAGAATGTCTCCTTCAATTTTCTTAATTTTATAAGCCTTACGCGAGAGCTAACTTCTATGCGCTGGCTCGCGGACGCCGTGTATCAGGGTATAGCGGCCGCCGCGCTGCGTAGTAACAGATTAAAAAATTAATAACTTTTTATCTGTTGGAGCTAAAATTCACATAAAAATATAAGAAAAATTGTACATCCTTTAGCTGTTTAGTGAATGCTAAGCGGTTATTATAAAATGAACCGTTCGGTAGATATTATAAAAAAACTTTCCCTGTTAATAATTTTTTTTTTTTCTGTTGCGACAATATACTTTATTCACATCGATTTGTTCGTCTTAAAAAGCCCTACAAGAGGCTATTATTTCATAATTTTCCGACAACCGGATCAAAAGTTATTAAAAAAAAAAAAGAGTATTACTACTTTCTTCACCTTATATGTTTAATAACTTTTTATCTAGTGAACCTAAAATTCACTTCAAGATACTCAAAAAATTGTATATCCTTTAGCTAACTGGTGATTGCTTTCGAATTAATATATATTGAACCGTTCATTTGTTATTGTCAAAAAACTTTCCCTATTAATAACTGCCCTTCCTATTGTCCGATCTTTTTGTTCTTTTTGCACAGAGTGTATATCATATAAATAAACAAGCTCCTATAATTTCAAAGCGATAGAATGTCTCCTTCAATTTTCTTAATTTTATAAGCCTTACGCGAGAGCTAACTTCTATGCGCTGGCTCGCGGACGCCGTGTATCAGGGTATAGCGGCCGCCGCGCTGCGTAGTAACAGATTAAAAAATTAATAACTTTTTATCTATTGGAGCTAAAATTCACATAAAAATATGAAAAAAATTGTACATCCTTTAGCTGTTTAGTGAATGCTAAGCGGTTATTATAAAATGAACCGTTCGGTAGATATTATAAAAAAACTTTCCCTGTTAATAATTTTTTTTTTTTCTGTTGCGACAATATACTTTATACACATCGATTTGTTCGTCTTAAAAAGCCCTACAAGAGGCTATTATTTCATAATTTTCCGACAACCGGATCAAAAGTTATTAAAAAAAAAAAAGAGTATTACTACTTTCTTCACCTTATATGTTTAATAACTTTTTATCTAGTGAACCTAAAATTCACTTCAAGATACTCAAAAAATTGTATATCCTTTAGCTAACTGGTGATTGCTTTCGAATTAATATATATTGAACCGTTCATTTGTTATTGTCAAAAAACTTTCCCTATTAATAACTGCCCTTCCTATTGTCCGATCTTTTTGTTCTTTTTGCACAGAGTGTATATCATATAAATAAACAAGCTCCTATAATTTCAAAGCGATAGAATGTCTCCTTCAATTTTCTTAATTTTATAAGCCTTACGCGAGAGCTAACTTCTATGCGCTGGCTCGCGGACGCCGTGTATCAGGGTATAGCGGCCGCCGCGCTGCGTAGTAACAGATTAAAAAATTAATAACTTTTTATCTGTTGGAGCTAAAATTCACATAAAAATATAAGAAAAATTGTACATCCTTTAGCTGTTTAGTGAATGCTAAGCGGTTATTATAAAATGAACCGTTCGGTAGATATTATAAAAAAACTTTCCCTGTTAATAATTTTTTTTTTTTTTCTGTTGCGACAATATACTTTATACACATCGATTTGTTCGTCTTAAAAAGCCCTACAAGAGGCTATTATTTCATAATTTTCCGACAACCGGATCAAAAGTTATTAAAAAAAAAAAAGAGTATTACTACTTTCTTCACCTTATATGTTTAATAACTTTTTATCTAGTGAACCTAAAATTCACTTCAAGATACTCAAAAAATTGTATATCCTTTAGCTAACTGGTGATTGCTTTCGAATTAATATATATTGAACCGTTCATTTGTTATTGTCAAAAAACTTTCCCTATTAATAACTGCCCTTCCTATTGTCCGATCTTTTTGTTCTTTTTGCACAGAGTGTATATCATATAAATAAACAAGCTCCTATAATTTCAAAGCGATAGAATGTCTCCTTCAATTTTCTTAATTTTATAAGCCTTACGCGAGAGCTAACTTCTATGCGCTGGCTCGCGGACGCCGTGTATCAGGGTATAGCGGCCGCCGCGCTGCGTAGTAACAGATTAAAAAATTAATAACTTTTTATCTGTTGGAGCTAAAATTCACATAAAAATATAAGAAAAATTGTACATCCTTTAGCTGTTTAGTGAATGCTAAGCGGTTATTATAAAATGAACCGTTCGGTAGATATTATAAAAAAACTTTCCCTGTTAATAATTTTTTTTTTCTGTTGCGACAATATACTTTATACACATCGATTTGTTCGTCTTAAAAAGCCCTACAAGAGGCTATTATTTCATAATTTTCCGACAACCGGATCAAAAGTTATTAAAAAAAAAAAGTAGTACTTTCTTCACCTTATATGTTTAATAACTTTTTATCTAGTGAACCTAAAATTCACTTCAAGATACTCAAAAAATTGTATATCCTTTAGCTAACTGGTGATTGCTTTCGAATTAATATATATTGAACCGTTCATTTGTTATTGTCAAAAAACTTTCCCTATTAATAACTGCCCTTCCTATTGTCCGATCTTTTTGTTCTTTTTGCACAGAGTGTATATCATATAAATAAACAAGCTCCTATAATTTCAAAGCGATAGAATGTCTCCTTCAATTTTCTTAATTTTATAAGCCTTACGCGAGAGCTAACTTCTATGCGCTGGCTCGCGGACGCCGTGTATCAGGGTATAGCGGCCGCCGCGCTGCGTAGTAACAGATTAAAAAATTAATAACTTTTTATCTGTTGGAGCTAAAATTCACATAAAAATATAAAAAATTGTACATCCTTTAGCTGTTTAGTGAATGCTAAGCGGTTATTATAAAATGAACCGTTCGGTAGATATTATAAAAAAACTTTCCCTGTTAATAATTTTTTTTTTTCTGTTGCGACAATATACTTTATACACATCGATTTGTTCGTCTTAAAAAGCCCTACAAGAGGCTATTATTTCATAATTTTCCGACAACCGGATCAAAAGTTATTAAAAAAAAAAAAGAGTATTACTACTTTCTTCACCTTATATGTTTAATAACTTTTTATCTAGTGAACCTAAAATTCACTTCAAGATACTCAAAAAATTGTATATCCTTTAGCTAACTGGTGATTGCTTTCGAATTAATATATATTGAACCGTTCATTTGTTATTGTCAAAAAACTTTCCCTATTAATAACTGCCCTTCCTATTGTCCGATCTTTTTGTTCTTTTTGCACAGAGTGTATATCATATAAATAAACAAGCTCCTATAATTTCAAAGCGATAGAATGTCTCCTTCAATTTTCTTAATTTTATAAGCCTTACGCGAGAGCTAACTTCTATGCGCTGGCTCGCGGACGCCGTGTATCAGGGTATAGCGGCCGCCGCGCTGCGTAGTAACAGATTAAAAAATTAATAACTTTTTATCTGTTGGAGCTAAAATTCACATAAAAATATAAGAAAAATTGTACATCCTTTAGCTGTTTAGTGAATGCTAAGCGGTTATTATAAAATGAACCGTTCGGTAGATATTATAAAAAAACTTTCCCTGTTAATAATTTTTTTTTTTCTGTTGCGACAATATACTTTATACACATCGATTTGTTCGTCTTAAAAAGCCCTACAAGAGGCTATTATTTCATAATTTTCCGACAACCGGATCAAAAGTTATTAAAAAAAAAAAAGAGTATTACTACTTTCTTCACCTTATATGTTTAATAACTTTTTATCTAGTGAACCTAAAATTCACTTCAAGATACTCAAAAAATTGTATATCCTTTAGCTAACTGGTGATTGCTTTCGAATTAATATATATTGAACCGTTCATTTGTTATTGTCAAAAAACTTTCCCTATTAATAACTGCCCTTCCTATTGTCCGATCTTTTTGTTCTTTTTGCACAGAGTGTATATCATATAAATAAACAAGCTCCTATAATTTCAAAGCGATAGAATGTCTCCTTCAATTTTCTTAATTTTATAAGCCTTACGCGAGAGCTAACTTCTATGCGCTGGCTCGCGGACGCCGTGTATCAGGGTATAGCGGCCGCCGCGCTGCGTAGTAACAGATTAAAAAATTAATAACTTTTTATCTGTTGGAGCTAAAATTCACATAAAAATATAAGAAAAATTGTACATCCTTTAGCTGTTTAGTGAATGCTAAGCGGTTATTATAAAATGAACCGTTCGGTAGATATTATAAAAAAACTTTCCCTGTTAATAATTTTTTTTTTCTGTTGCGACAATATACTTTATACACATCGATTTGTTCGTCTTAAAAAGCCCTACAAGAGGCTATTATTTCATAATTTTCCGACAACCGGATCAAAAGTTATTAAAAAAAAAAAGAGTATTACTACTTTCTTCACCTTATATGTTTAATAACTTTTTATCTAGTGAACCTAAAATTCACTTCAAGATACTCAAAAAATTGTATATCCTTTAGCTAACTGGTGATTGCTTTCGAATTAATATATATTGAACCGTTCATTTGTTATTGTCAAAAAACTTTCCCTATTAATAACTGCCCTTCCTATTGTCCGATCTTTTTGTTCTTTTTGCACAGAGTGTATATCATATAAATAAACAAGCTCCTATAATTTCAAAGCGATAGAATGTCTCCTTCAATTTTCTTAATTTTATAAGCCTTACGCGAGAGCTAACTTCTATGCGCTGGCTCGCGGACGCCGTGTATCAGGGTATAGCGGCCGCCGCGCTGCGTAGTAACAGATTAAAAAATTAATAACTTTTTATCTGTTGGAGCTAAAATTCACATAAAAATATAAGAAAAATTGTACATCCTTTAGCTGTTTAGTGAATGCTAAGCGGTTATTATAAAATGAACCGTTCGGTAGATATTATAAAAAAACTTTCCCTGTTAATAATTTTTTTTTTTTTTCTGTTGCGACAATATACTTTATACACATCGATTTGTTCGTCTTAAAAAGCCCTACAAGAGGCTATTATTTCATAATTTTCCGACAACCGGATCAAAAGTTATTAAAAAAAAAAAAAGTATTACTACTTTCTTCACCTTATATGTTTAATAACTTTTTATCTAGTGAACCTAAAATTCACTTCAAGATACTCAAAAAATTGTATATCCTTTAGCTAACTGGTGATTGCTTTCGAATTAATATATATTGAACCGTTCATTTGTTATTGTCAAAAAACTTTCCCTATTAATAACTGCCCTTCCTATTGTCCGATCTTTTTGTTCTTTTTGCACAGAGTGTATATCATATAAATAAACAAGCTCCTATAATTTCAAAGCGATAGAATGTCTCCTTCAATTTTCTTAAATTTATAAGCCTTACGCGAGAGCTAACTTCTATGCGCTGGCTCGCGGACGCCGTGTATCAGGGTATAGCGGCCGCCGCGCTGCGTAGTAACAGATTAAAAAATTAATAACTTTTTATCTGTTGGAGCTAAAATTCACATAAAAATATAAGAAAAATTGTACATCCTTTAGCTGTTTAGTGAATGCTAAGCGGTTATTATAAAATGAACCGTTCGGTAGATATTATAAAAAAACTTTCCCTGTTAATAATTTTTTTTTTTTCTGTTGCGACAATATACTTTATACACATCGATTTGTTCGTCTTAAAAAGCCCTACAAGAGGCTATTATTTCATAATTTTCCGACAACCGGATCAAAAGTTATTAAAAAAAAAAAGAGTATTACTACTTTCTTCACCTTATATGTTTAATAACTTTTTATCTAGTGAACCTAAAATTCACTTCAAGATACTCAAAAAATTGTATATCCTTTAGCTAACTGGTGATTGCTTTCGAATTAATATATATTGAACCGTTCATTTGTTATTGTCAAAAAACTTTCCCTATTAATAACTGCCCTTCCTATTGTCCGATCTTTTTGTTCTTTTTGCACAGAGTGTATATCATATAAATAAACAAGCTCCTATAATTTCAAAGCGATAGAATGTCTCCTTCAATTTTCTTAATTTTATAAGCCTTACGCGAGAGCTAACTTCTATGCGCTGGCTCGCGGACGCCGTGTATCAGGGTATAGCGGCCGCCGCGCTGCGTAGTAACAGATTAAAAAATTAATAACTTTTTATCTGTTGGAGCTAAAATTCACATAAAAATATAAGAAAAATTGTACATCCTTTAGCTGTTTAGTGAATGCTAAGCGGTTATTATAAAATGAACCGTTCGGTAGATATTATAAAAAAACTTTCCCTGTTAATAATTTTTTTTTTTCTGTTGCGACAATATACTTTATACACATCGATTTGTTCGTCTTAAAAAGCCCTACAAGAGGCTATTATTTCATAATTTTCCGACAACCGGATCAAAAGTTATTAAAAAAAAAAAGAGTATTACTACTTTCTTCACCTTATATGTTTAATAACTTTTTATCTAGTGAACCTAAAATTCACTTCAAGATACTCAAAAAATTGTATATCCTTTAGCTAACTGGTGATTGCTTTCGAATTAATATATATTGAACCGTTCATTTGTTATTGTCAAAAAACTTTCCCTATTAATAACTGCCCTTCCTATTGTCCGATCTTTTTGTTCTTTTTGCACAGAGTGTATATCATATAAATAAACAAGCTCCTATAATTTCAAAGCGATAGAATGTCTCCTTCAATTTTCTTAATTTTATAAGCCTTACGCGAGAGCTAACTTCTATGCGCTGGCTCGCGGACGCCGTGTATCAGGGTATAGCGGCCGCCGCGCTGCGTAGTAACAGATTAAAAAATTAATAACTTTTTATCTGTTGGAGCTAAAATTCACATAAAAATATAAGAAAAATTGTACATCCTTTAGCTGTTTAGTGAATGCTAAGCGGTTATTATAAAATGAACCGTTCGGTAGATATTATAAAAAAACTTTCCCTGTTAATAATTTTTTTTTTCTGTTGCGACAATATACTTTATACACATCGATTTGTTCGTCTTAAAAAGCCCTACAAGAGGCTATTATTTCATAATTTTCCGACAACCGGATCAAAAGTTATTAAAAAAAAAAAAGAGTATTACTACTTTCTTCACCTTATATGTTTAATAACTTTTTATCTAGTGAACCTAAAATTCACTTCAAGATACTCAAAAAATTGTATATCCTTTAGCTAACTGGTGATTGCTTTCGAATTAATATATATTGAACCGTTCATTTGTTATTGTCAAAAAACTTTCCCTATTAATAACTGCCCTTCCTATTGTCCGATCTTTTTGTTCTTTTTGCACAGAGTGTATATCATATAAATAAACAAGCTCCTATAATTTCAAAGCGATAGAATGTCTCCTTCAATTTTCTTAATTTTATAAGCCTTACGCGAGAGCTAACTTCTATGCGCTGGCTCGCGGACGCCGTGTATCAGGGTATAGCGGCCGCCGCGCTGCGTAGTAACAGATTAAAAAATTAATAACTTTTTATCTGTTGGAGCTAAAATTCACATAAAAATATAAGAAAAATTGTACATCCTTTAGCTGTTTAGTGAATGCTAAGCGGTTATTATAAAATGAACCGTTCGGTAGATATTATAAAAAAACTTTCCCTGTTAATAATTTTTTTTTTTTTCTGTTGCGACAATATACTTTATACACATCGATTTGTTCGTCTTAAAAAGCCCTACAAGAGGCTATTATTTCATAATTTTCCGACAACCGGATCAAAAGTTATTAAAAAAAAAAAAGAGTATTACTACTTTCTTCACCTTATATGTTTAATAACTTTTTATCTAGTGAACCTAAAATTCACTTCAAGATACTCAAAAAATTGTATATCCTTTAGCTAACTGGTGATTGCTTTCGAATTAATATATATTGAACCGTTCATTTGTTATTGTCAAAAAACTTTCCCTATTAATAACTGCCCTTCCTATTGTCCGATCTTTTTGTTCTTTTTGCACAGAGTGTATATCATATAAATAAACAAGCTCCTATAATTTCAAAGCGATAGAATGTCTCCTTCAATTTTCTTAATTTTATAAGCCTTACGCGAGAGCTAACTTCTATGCGCTGGCTCGCGGACGCCGTGTATCAGGGTATAGCGGCCGCCGCGCTGCGTAGTAACAGATTAAAAAATTAATAACTTTTTATCTGTTGGAGCTAAAATTCACATAAAAATATTAGAAAAATTGTACATCCTTTAGCTGTTTAGTGAATGCTAAGCGGTTATTATAAAATGAACCGTTCGGTAGATATTATAAAAAAACTTTCCCTGTTAATAATTTTTTTTTTTTCTGTTGCGACAATATACTTTATACACATCGATTTGTTCGTCTTAAAAAGCCCTACAAGAGGCTATTATTTCATAATTTTCCGACAACCGGATCAAAAGTTATTAAAAAAAAAAAAAGAGTATTACTACTTTCTTCACCTTATATGTTTAATAACTTTTTATCTAGTGAACCTAAAATTCACTTCAAGATACTCAAAAAATTGTATATCCTTTAGCTAACTGGTGATTGCTTTCGAATTAATATATATTGAACCGTTCATTTGTTATTGTCAAAAAACTTTCCCTATTAATAACTGCCCTTCCTATTGTCCGATCTTTTTGTTCTTTTTGCACAGAGTGTATATCATATAAATAAACAAGCTCCTATAATTTCAAAGCGATAGAATGTCTCCTTCAATTTTCTTAATTTTATAAGCCTTACGCGAGAGCTAACTTCTATGCGCTGGCTCGCGGACGCCGTGTATCAGGGTATAGCGGCCGCCGCGCTGCGTAGTAACAGATTAAAAAATTAATAACTTTTTATCTGTTGGAGCTAAAATTCACATAAAAATATAAGAAAAATTGTACATCCTTTAGCTGTTTAGTGAATGCTAAGCGGTTATTATAAAATGAACCGTTCGGTAGATATTATAAAAAAACTTTCCCTGTTAATAATTTTTTTTTTTTTTTTCTGTTGCGACAATATACTTTATACACATCGATTTGTTCGTCTTAAAAAGCCCTACAAGAGGCTATTATTTCATAATTTTCCGACAACCGGATCAAAAGTTATTAAAAAAAAAAAGAGTATTACTACTTTCTTCACCTTATATGTTTAATAACTTTTTATCTAGTGAACCTAAAATTCACTTCAAGATACTCAAAAAATTGTATATCCTTTAGCTAACTGGTGATTGCTTTCGAATTAATATATATTGAACCGTTCATTTGTTATTGTCAAAAAACTTTCCCTATTAATAACTGCCCTTCCTATTGTCCGATCTTTTTGTTCTTTTTGCACAGAGTGTATATCATATAAATAAACAAGCTCCTATAATTTCAAAGCGATAGAATGTCTCCTTCAATTTTCTTAATTTTATAAGCCTTACGCGAGAGCTAACTTCTATGCGCTGGCTCGCGGACGCCGTGTATCAGGGTATAGCGGCCGCCGCGCTGCGTAGTAACAGATTAAAAAATTAATAACTTTTTATCTGTTGGAGCTAAAATTCACATAAAAATATAAGAAAAATTGTACATCCTTTAGCTGTTTAGTGAATGCTAAGCGGTTATTATAAAATGAACCGTTCGGTAGATATTATAAAAAAACTTTCCCTGTTAATAATTTTTTTTTTTCTGTTGCGACAATATACTTTATACACATCGATTTGTTCGTCTTAAAAAGCCCTACAAGAGGCTATTATTTCATAATTTTCCGACAACCGGATCAAAAGTTATTAAAAAAAAAAAGAGTATTACTACTTTCTTCACCTTATATGTTTAATAACTTTTTATCTAGTGAACCTAAAATTCACTTCAAGATACTCAAAAAATTGTATATCCTTTAGCTAACTGGTGATTGCTTTCGAATTAATATATATTGAACCGTTCATTTGTTATTGTCAAAAAACTTTCCCTATTAATAACTGCCCTTCCTATCGTCCGATCTTTTTGTTCTTTTTGCACAGAGTGTATATCATATAAATAAACAAGCTCCTATAATTTCAAAGCGATAGAATGTCTCCTTCAATTTTCTTAATTTTATAAGCCTTACGCGAGAGCTAACTTCTATGCGCTGGCTCGCGGACGCCGTGTATCAGGGTATAGCGGCCGCCGCGCTGCGTAGTAACAGATTAAAAAATTAATAACTTTTTATCTGTTGGAGCTAAAATTCACATAAAAATATAAGAAAAATTGTACATCCTTTAGCTGTTTAGTGAATGCTAAGCGGTTATTATAAAATGAACCGTTCGGTAGATATTATAAAAAAACTTTCCCTGTTAATAATTTTTTTTTTTTTCTGTTGCGACAATATACTTTATACACATCGATTTGTTCGTCTTAAAAAGCCCTACAAGAGGCTATTATTTCATAATTTTCCGACAACCGGATCAAAAGTTATTAAAAAAAAAAAGAGTATTACTACTTTCTTCACCTTATATGTTTAATAACTTTTTATCTAGTGAACCTAAAATTCACTTCAAGATACTCAAAAAATTGTATATCCTTTAGCTAACTGGTGATTGCTTTCGAATTAATATATATTGAACCGTTCATTTGTTATTGTCAAAAAACTTTCCCTATTAATAACTGCCCTTCCTATTGTCCGATCTTTTTGTTCTTTTTGCACAGAGTGTATATCATATAAATAAACAAGCTCCTATAATTTCAAAGCGATAGAATGTCTCCTTCAATTTTCTTAATTTTATAAGCCTTACGCGAGAGCTAACTTCTATGCGCTGGCTCGCGGACGCCGTGTATCAGGGTATAGCGGCCGCCGCGCTGCGTAGTAACAGATTAAAAAATTAATAACTTTTTATCTGTTGGAGCTAAAATTCACATAAAAATATAAGAAAAATTGTACATCCTTTAGCTGTTTAGTGAATGCTAAGCGGTTATTAAAAAATGAACCGTTCGGTAGATATTATAAAAAAACTTTCCCTGTTAATAATTTTTTTTTTTTCTGTTGCGACAATATACTTTATACACATCGATTTGTTCGTCTTAAAAAGCCCTACAAGAGGCTATTATTTCATAATTTTCCGACAACCGGATCAAAAGTTATTAAAAAAAAAAAAGTATTACTACTTTCTTCACCTTATATGTTTAATAACTTTTTATCTAGTGAACCTAAAATTCACTTCAAGATACTCAAAAAATTGTATATCCTTTAGCTAACTGGTGATTGCTTTCGAATTAATATATATTGAACCGTTCATTTGTTATTGTCAAAAAACTTTCCCTATTAATAACTGCCCTTCCTATTGTCCGATCTTTTTGTTCTTTTTGCACAGAGTGTATATCATATAAATAAACAAGCTCCTATAATTTCAAAGCGATAGAATGTCTCCTTCAATTTTCTTAATTTTATAAGCCTTACGCGAGAGCTAACTTCTATGCGCGGGCGCCGTGTATCAGGGTATAGCGGCCGCCGCGCTGCGTAGTAACAGATTAAAAAATTAATAACTTTTTATCTGTTGGAGCTAAAATTCACATAAAAATATAAGAAAAATTGTACATCCTTTAGCTGTTTAGTGAATGCTAAGCGGTTATTATAAAATGAACCGTTCGGTAGATATTATAAAAAAACTTTCCCTGTTAATAATTTTTTTTTTCTGTTGCGACAATATACTTTATACACATCGATTTGTTCGTCTTAAAAAGCCCTACAAGAGGCTATTATTTCATAATTTTCCGACAACCGGATCAAAAGTTATTAAAAAAAAAAAAGAGTATTACTACTTTCTTCACCTTATATGTTTAATAACTTTTTATCTAGTGAACCTAAAATTCACTTCAAGATACTCAAAAAATTGTATATCCTTTAGCTAACTGGTGATTGCTTTCGAATTAATATATATTGAACCGTTCATTTGTTATTGTCAAAAAACTTTCCCTATTAATAACTGCCCTTCCTATTGTCCGATCTTTTTGTTCTTTTTGCACAGAGTGTATATCATATAAATAAACAAGCTCCTATAATTTCAAAGCGATAGAATGTCTCCTTCAATTTTCTTAATTTTATAAGCCTTACGCGAGAGCTAACTTCTATGCGCTGGCTCGCGGACGCCGTGTATCAGGGTATAGCGGCCGCCGCGCTGCGTAGTAACAGATTAAAAAATTAATAACTTTTTATCTGTTGGAGCTAAAATTCACATAAAAATATAAGAAAAATTGTACATCCTTTAGCTGTTTAGTGAATGCTAAGCGGTTATTATAAAATGAACCGTTCGGTAGATATTATAAAAAAACTTTCCCTGTTAATAATTTTTTTTTTTCTGTTGCGACAATATACTTTATACACATCGATTTGTTCGTCTTAAAAAGCCCTACAAGAGGCTATTATTTCATAATTTTCCGACAACCGGATCAAAAGTTATTAAAAAAAAAAAGAGTATTACTACTTTCTTCACCTTATATGTTTAATAACTTTTTATCTAGTGAACCTAAAATTCACTTCAAGATACTCAAAAAATTGTATATCCTTTAGCTAACTGGTGATTGCTTTCGAATTAATATATATTGAACCGTTCATTTGTTATTGTCAAAAAACTTTCCCTATTAATAACTGCCCTTCCTATTGTCCGATCTTTTTGTTCTTTTTGCACAGAGTGTATATCATATAAATAAACAAGCTCCTATAATTTCAAAGCGATAGAATGTCTCCTTCAATTTTCTTAATTTTATAAGCCTTACGCGAGAGCTAACTTCTATGCGCTGGCTCGCGGACGCCGTGTATCAGGGTATAGCGGCCGCCGCGCTGCGTAGTAACAGATTAAAAAATTAATAACTTTTTATCTGTTGGAGCTAAAATTCACATAAAAATATAAGAAAAATTGTACATCCTTTAGCTGTTTAGTGAATGCTAAGCGGTTATTATAAAATGAACCGTCGGTAGATATTATAAAAAAACTTTCCCTGTTAATAATTTTTTTTTTTCTGTTGCGACAATATACTTTATACACATCGATTTGTTCGTCTTAAAAAGCCCTACAAGAGGCTATTATTTCATAATTTTCCGACAACCGGATCAAAAGTTATTAAAAAAAAAAAAGAGTATTACTACTTTCTTCACCTTATATGTTTAATAACTTTTTATCTAGTGAACCTAAAATTCACTTCAAGATACTCAAAAAATTGTATATCCTTTAGCTAACTGGTGATTGCTTTCGAATTAATATATATTGAACCGTTCATTTGTTATTGTCAAAAAACTTTCCCTATTAATAACTGCCCTTCCTATTGTCCGATCTTTTTGTTCTTTTTGCACAGAGTGTATATCATATAAATAAACAAGCTCCTATAATTTCAAAGCGATAGAATGTCTCCTTCAATTTTCTTAATTTTATAAGCCTTACGCGAGAGCTAACTTCTATGCGCTGGCTCGCGGACGCCGTGTATCAGGGTATAGCGGCCGCCGCGCTGCGTAGTAACAGATTAAAAAATTAATAACTTTTTATCTGTTGGAGCTAAAATTCACATAAAAATATAAGAAAAATTGTACATCCTTTAGCTGTTTAGTGAATGCTAAGCGGTTATTATAAAATGAACCGTTCGGTAGATATTATAAAAAAACTTTCCCTGTTAATAATTTTTTTTTTTTTCTGTTGCGACAATATACTTTATACACATCGATTTGTTCGTCTTAAAAAGCCCTACAAGAGGCTATTATTTCATAATTTTCCGACAACCGGATCAAAAGTTATTAAAAAAAAAAAGAGTATTACTACTTTCTTCACCTTATATGTTTAATAACTTTTTATCTAGTGAACCTAAAATTCACTTCAAGATACTCAAAAAATTGTATATCCTTTAGCTAACTGGTGATTGCTTTCGAATTAATATATATTGAACCGTTCATTTGTTATTGTCAAAAAACTTTCCCTATTAATAACTGCCCTTCCTATTGTCCGATCTTTTTGTTCTTTTTGCACAGAGTGTATATCATATAAATAAACAAGCTCCTATAATTTCAAAGCGATAGAATGTCTCCTTCAATTTTCTTAATTTTATAAGCCTTACGCGAGAGCTAACTTCTATGCGCTGGCTCGCGGACGCCGTGTATCAGGGTATAGCGGCCGCCGCGCTGCGTAGTAACAGATTAAAAAATTAATAACTTTTTATCTGTTGGAGCTAAAATTCACATAAAAATATAAGAAAAATTGTACATCCTTTAGCTGTTTAGTGAATGCTAAGCGGTTATTATAAAATGAACCGTTCGGTAGATATTATAAAAAAACTTTCCCTGTTAATAATTTTTTTTTTTTGTGTTGCGACAATATACTTTATACACATCGATTTGTTCGTCTTAAAAAGCCCTACAAGAGGCTATTATTTCATAATTTTCCGACAACCGGATCAAAAGTTATTAAAAAAAAAGTATTACTACTTTCTTCACCTTATATGTTTAATAACTTTTTATCTAGTGAACCTAAAATTCACTTCAAGATACTCAAAAAATTGTATATCCTTTAGCTAACTGGTGATTGCTTTCGAATTAATATATATTGAACCGTTCATTTGTTATTGTCAAAAAACTTTCCCTATTAATAACTGCCCTTCCTATTGTCCGATCTTTTTGTTCTTTTTGCACAGAGTGTATATCATATAAATAAACAAGCTCCTATAATTTCAAAGCGATAGAATGTCTCCTTCAATTTTCTTAATTTTATAAGCCTTACGCGAGAGCTAACTTCTATGCGCTGGCTCGCGGACGCCGTGTATCAGGGTATAGCGGCCGCCGCGCTGCGTAGTAACAGATTAAAAAATTAATAACTTTTTATCTGTTGGAGCTAAAATTCACATAAAAATATAAGAAAAATTGTACATCCTTTAGCTGTTTAGTGAATGCTAAGCGGTTATTATAAAATGAACCGTTCGGTAGATATTATAAAAAAACTTTCCCTGTTAATAATTTTTTTTTTCTGTTGCGACAATATACTTTATACACATCGATTTGTTCGTCTTAAAAAGCCCTACAAGAGGCTATTATTTCATAATTTTCCGACAACCGGATCAAAAGTTATTAAAAAAAAAAAAGAGTATTACTACTTTCTTCACCTTATATGTTTAATAACTTTTTATCTAGTGAACCTAAAATTCACTTCAAGATACTCAAAAAATTGTATATCCTTTAGCTAACTGGTGATTGCTTTCGAATTAATATATATTGAACCGTTCATTTGTTATTGTCAAAAAACTTTCCCTATTAATAACTGCCCTTCCTATTGTCCGATCTTTTTGTTCTTTTTGCACAGAGTGTATATCATATAAATAAACAAGCTCCTATAATTTCAAAGCGATAGAATGTCTCCTTCAATTTTCTTAATTTTATAAGCCTTACGCGAGAGCTAACTTCTATGCGCTGGCTCGCGGACGCCGTGTATCAGGGTATAGCGGCCGCCGCGCTGCGTAGTAACAGATTAAAAAATTAATAACTTTTTATCTGTTGGAGCTAAAATTCACATAAAAATATAAGAAAAATTGTACATCCTTTAGCTGTTTAGTGAATGCTAAGCGGTTATTATAAAATGAACCGTTCGGTAGATATTATAAAAAAACTTTCCCTGTTAATAATTTTTTTTTTTTTTTCTGTTGCGACAATATACTTTATACACATCGATTTGTTCGTCTTAAAAAGCCCTACAAGAGGCTATTATTTCATAATTTTCCGACAACCGGATCAAAAGTTATTAAAAAAAAAAAAGAGTATTACTACTTTCTTCACCTTATATGTTTAATAACTTTTTATCTAGTGAACCTAAAATTCACTTCAAGATACTCAAAAAATTGTATATCCTTTAGCTAACTGGTGATTGCTTTCGAATTAATATATATTGAACCGTTCATTTGTTATTGTCAAAAAACTTTCCCTATTAATAACTGCCCTTCCTATTGTCCGATCTTTTTGTTCTTTTTGCACAGAGTGTATATCATATAAATAAACAAGCTCCTATAATTTCAAAGCGATAGAATGTCTCCTTCAATTTTCTTAATTTTATAAGCCTTACGCGAGAGCTAACTTCTATGCGCTGGCTCGCGGACGCCGTGTATCAGGGTATAGCGGCCGCCGCGCTGCGTAGTAACAGATTAAAAAATTAATAACTTTTTATCTGTTGGAGCTAAAATTCACATAAAAATATAAGAAAAATTGTACATCCTTTAGCTGTTTAGTGAATGCTAAGCGGTTATTATAAAATGAACCGTTCGGTAGATATTATAAAAAAACTTTCCCTGTTAATAATTTTTTTTTTTCTGTTGCGACAATATACTTTATACACATCGATTTGTTCGTCTTAAAAAGCCCTACAAGAGGCTATTATTTCATAATTTTCCGACAACCGGATCAAAAGTTATTAAAAAAAAAGAGTATTACTACTTTCTTCACCTTATATGTTTAATAACTTTTTATCTAGTGAACCTAAAATTCACTTCAAGATACTCAAAAAATTGTATATCCTTTAGCTAACTGGTGATTGCTTTCGAATTAATATATATTGAACCGTTCATTTGTTATTGTCAAAAAACTTTCCCTATTAATAACTGCCCTTCCTATTGTCCGATCTTTTTGTTCTTTTTGCACAGAGTGTATATCATATAAATAAACAAGCTCCTATAATTTCAAAGCGATAGAATGTCTCCTTCAATTTTCTTAATTTTATAAGCCTTACGCGAGAGCTAACTTCTATGCGCTGGCTCGCGGACGCCGTGTATCAGGGTATAGCGGCCGCCGCGCTGCGTAGTAACAGATTAAAAAATTAATAACTTTTTATCTGTTGGAGCTAAAATTCACATAAAAATATAAGAAAAA
Organism: Cryptocheilus praepositus; assembly: GCA_033815515.1. NCBI lineage: Eukaryota > Metazoa > Arthropoda > Insecta > Hymenoptera > Pompilidae > Cryptocheilus > Cryptocheilus praepositus. Next base: position 26,849 of record JAWWQZ010000025.1, on the reverse strand, counting down.
TTGTACATCCTTTAGCTGTTTAGTGAATGCTAAGCGGTTATTATAAAATGAACCGTTCGGTAGATATTATAAAAAAACTTTCCCTGTTAATAATTTTTTTTTTTTTTTTTGCGACAATATACTTTGCTTTTTACACATCGATTTGTTCGTCTTAAAAAGCCCTACAAGAGGCTATTATTTCATAATTTTCCGACAACCGGATCAAAAGTTATTAAAAAAAAAAAAGAGTATTACTACTTTCTTCACCTTATATGTTTAATAACTTTTTATCTAGTGAACCTAAAATTCACTTCAAGATACTCAAAAAATTGTATATCCTTTAGCTAACTGGTGATTGCTTTCGAATTAATATATATTGAACCGTTCATTTGTTATTGTCAAAAAACTTTCCCTATTAATAACTGCCCTTCCTATTGTCCGATCTTTTTGTTCTTTTTGCACAGAGTGTATATCATATAAATAAACAAGCTCCTATAATTTCAAAGCGATAGAATGTCTCCTTCAATTTTCTTAATTTTATAAGCCTTACGCGAGAGCTAACTTCTATGCGCTGGCTCGCGGACGCCGTGTATCAGGGTATAGCGGCCGCCGCGCTGCGTAGTAACAGATTAAAAAATTAATAACTTTTTATCTGTTGGAGCTAAAATTCACATAAAAATATAAGAAAAATTGTACATCCTTTAGCTGTTTAGTGAATGCTAAGCGGTTATTATAAAATGAACCGTTCGGTAGATATTATAAAAAAACTTTCCCTGTTAATAATTTTTTTTTTTCTGTTGCGACAATATACTTTATACACATCGATTTGTTCGTCTTAAAAAGCCCTACAAGAGGCTATTATTTCATAATTTTCCGACAACCGGATCAAAAGTTATTAAAAAAAAAAAAGAGTATTACTACTTTCTTCACCTTATATGTTTAATAACTTTTTATCTAGTGAACCTAAAATTCACTTCAAGATACTCAAAAAATTGTATATCCTTTAGCTAACTGGTGATTGCTTTCGAATTAATATATATTGAACCGTTCATTTGTTATTGTCAAAAAACTTTCCCTATTAATAACTGCCCTTCCTATTGTCCGATCTTTTTGTTCTTTTTGCACAGAGTGTATATCATATAAATAAACAAGCTCCTATAATTTCAAAGCGATAGAATGTCTCCTTCAATTTTCTTAATTTTATAAGCCTTACGCGAGAGCTAACTTCTATGCGCTGGCTCGCGGACGCCGTGTATCAGGGTATAGCGGCCGCCGCGCTGCGTAGTAACAGATTAAAAAATTAATAACTTTTTATCTGTTGGAGCTAAAATTCACATAAAAATATAAGAAAAATTGTACATCCTTTAGCTGTTTAGTGAATGCTAAGCGGTTATTATAAAATGAACCGTTCGGTAGATATTATAAAAAAACTTTCCCTGTTAATAATTTTTTTTTTTTTTCTGTTGCGACAATATACTTTATACACATCGATTTGTTCGTCTTAAAAAGCCCTACAAGAGGCTATTATTTCATAATTTTCCGACAACCGGATCAAAAGTTATTAAAAAAAAAAAAGAGTATTACTACTTTCTTCACCTTATATGTTTAATAACTTTTTATCTAGTGAACCTAAAATTCACTTCAAGATACTCAAAAAATTGTATATCCTTTAGCTAACTGGTGATTGCTTTCGAATTAATATATATTGAACCGTTCATTTGTTATTGTCAAAAAACTTTCCCTATTAATAACTGCCGATCCAGTCATTAGATATTTTTCAAACTTTTTCGTAGAGTGTCTGCAATACAAACAAACATGCCCACAAAGTTTGAAAAAGATATAATGATTCGTTCTATTTTTATTAATGTCC
>JAWWQZ010000025.1:10000-20000 GCA_033815515.1 Cryptocheilus praepositus | reverse complement strand
ATGTAATTTTACCCTTCTCTCGTGCTTGTCGACGAAGGCGGTTTCCTCGATTGTGCCCTTCTCTGTGTGCGAGTACTTTGTGTGAAGGAGACTTTATCGAAGTTTTGTACCCTTGTCGCAGGTACGATGGTGTTAGGGGATGTAATTTTACCCTTCTCTCGTGCTTGTCGACGAAGGCGGCTTTCCTCGTCGTGCCCTTCTCTGTGCACGCATACTTTGTGTGAAGGCGACATTTTCGTGGTCATACCCTTGTTCGCAAAAGTCACGATGGTGTTAGGGGATGTAATTTTACCCTTCTCTCGTGCTTGTCGACGAAGGCGGTTTCCTCGATCCGTGCCCTTCTCTGTGTGCGCGTACTTTGTGTGAAGGAGACTTTATCGAAGTTTTGTACCCTTGTCGCAGGTACGATGGTGTTAGGGGATGTAATTTTACCCTTCTCTCGTGCTTGTCGACGAAGGCGGCTTTCCTCGTCGTGCCCTTCTCTGTGCACGCATACTTTGTGTGAAGGCGACATTTTCGTGGTCATACCCTTGTTCGCAAAAGTCACGATGGTGTTAGGGGATGTAATTTTACCCTTCTCTCGTGCTTGTCGACGAAGGCGGTTTCCTCGATTGTGCCCTTCTCTGTGTGCGAGTACTTTGTGTGAAGGAGACTTTATCGAAGTTTTGTACCCTTGTCGCAGGTACGATGGTGTTAGGGGATGTAATTTTACCCTTCTCTCGTGCTTGTCGACGAAGGCGGCTTTCCTCGAACGTGCCCTTCTCGCGTGCGCGTAGCGAAGGCGGGACTATGGAACTGTACCCTTGTCTCGCATACGAGCAGTGCAGAAATTTGAACGAGCGAACGTTCCTCAGAACAAGAGCCAAAGGGATCGTTCGTCGAGGAAGTCTATGGGTAGCCTAGGGCAAACCAGGATGCGGTAATGACGGCGGCACTTGTCATTTTGAACAGCCCCTTGAATATACTTTGACAGTGTCGTTACGAGTCGTAACCTGACTTTGCGTTACACAGTGGAGAATTGTGGCATAAACAGTGGGATCGTCTCTTCCGCCCTTCTCTCAGTCTGGAGAATAGGACTGAGAGCGGCAAGCGGGTCAAAAGAGAAATGCCGTATACAGTTAGAGCCAAAAGTCCTGCTGTCGAAGGCTCAAACGATTCGCGCCCGCTAGACTTCCGGTATGTGCTGCTTACATCCTCTCGCCCGGGCGGGTTGTTTAAGTGGCCTGCGCGACTGCGGTCGTGCAGACTCGGCTTGAGACACCGAGAATAAGAGACTTAACATATCTGATAAATCAGTAAATATAAAGATTACCCTGAACGGTGGATCACTTGGCTCGTGGGTCGATGAAGAACGCAGCTAATTGCGCGTCAACTTGTGAACTGCAGGACACATGAACATCGACATTTTGAACGCACATTGCGGTCCACGGATACAATTCCCGGACCACGCCTGGCTGAGGGTCGTTTACGTACAACCAACTGCTTACGTACCCACGGAAATTGAATTTAATCTTGAACGCTAAATTCTGTGGGACTGCGTACAGCGAATGATGGACGTTCGTCGGTCAAAGATGAATCGAACGCAAAATCAGAGAGATGTGATCGAAAACGCACGCGTACTTTGTGTGAAGGCGACATTATTAGAGGTCATACCCTTGTTCGCAAAAGTCACGATGGTGTCAGGGGATGTAATTTTACCCTTCTCTCGTGCTTGTCGACGAAGGCGGTTTCCTCGAACGTGCCCTTCTCTGTGCGCACGTACTTTGTGTGAAGGCGACATAATTCGTGGTCATACCCTTGTTCGCAAAAGTCACGATGGTGTTAGGGGATGTAATTTTACCCTTCTCTCGTGCTTGTCGACGAAGGCGGTTTCCACGATCGTGCCCTTCTCTGTGCGGCGATCTATCGATCAACGGTGGAAAAGGTGGTTTCGTTTCGAATACCCGAGACAAATTTTGTACCCTTGTCGCAAGTACGACGGTGTTAGGGGATGTAATTTTACCCTTCTCTCGTGCTTGTCGACGAAGGCGGCTTGCTTCGATCCGTGCCCTTCTCTGTGCACGCATACTTTGTGTGAAGGCGACATTTTCGTGGTCATACCCTTGTTCGCAAAAGTCACGATGGTGTTAGGGGATGTAATTTTACCCTTCTCTCGTGCTTGTCGACGAAGGCGGTTTCCTCGATCCGTGCCCTTCTCTGTGTGCGCGTATTTTGTGTGAAGGAGACTTTATCGAAGTTTTGTACCCTTGTTCGCAAAAGTCACGATGGTGTTAGGGGATGTAATTTTACCCTTCTCTCGTGCTTGTCGACGAAGGGGCTCTTGTCTCGTTCGAACGCTATCAATTTTTTTTCACCGAATTTCTCTGAATATTTATCATCAGAGGACCGACGTCGTTTGAAATGACTACCTTCTACCGCACAATGTTGGGAGAAGCCTTTCTTTGAATAGCAAGCGACATGCCCCCGATCGAACAGATGAATCGCGAGCTGTCCGTCTAGTCCATGAGATTGTTGGACGGTCGGTACTTTCTCGTGATATTGAACAGTGGTGGGCATAATGTTTGTTGAAAGGTTTTTTTTTGTTCCCAATTTGCGTGCGCGTAGAAATTTTTTTTACGTCTTTGAATTGACGACCTCAGAACAGGCGGGATCACCCGCTAAATTTAAGCATATTAATAAGCGGAGGAAAAGAAACTAACAAGGATTTCCTTAGTAGCGGCGAGCGAACAGGAATTAGCCCAGCACTGAATCCCGCGGTTCTGCCGCAGGGAAATGTAGTGTTCAGGAGGGTTCGATTATCCCGAGACATCGAACTGCGTCCAAGTCCATCTTGAATGGGGCCACTTACCCACAGAGGGTGCCAGGCCCGTAGGACCGGGACGTGTTTCGGGAGAACCTCTCCTTAGAGTCGAGTTGCTTGAGAGTGCAGCTCTAAGTGGGTGGTAAACTCCATCTAAGGCTAAATATAACCACGAGACCGATAGCGAACAAGTACCGTGAGGGAAAGTTGAAAAGAACTTTGAAGAGAGAGTTCAAGAGTACGTGAAACCGTTCAGGGGTAAACCTGAGAAACCCGAAAGTTCGAATGGGGAGATTCATCGTCAGCGGGCTGGCTTAGCTGTGGTGGGCGATGTCTGGGACTTCGGTCCTGAGGCACGTCGCCGCTGTTTATGTCCGGTTTCGTAGATGTGCACTTCTCCCCTAGTAGGACGTTGCGACTCGCTGGGTGTCGGATTACGGCCCGGGTGGTTGACCGTCGCGTCGCTTCGGCGTTCGCGACGGACCTCCGGTGTGTCTCTCCTGTCCGACTGCCCGGCGGTATTTTGAGATAGTATTCGGCCGCAATTTTTTTAAATTGCGTCATTGGTTCGTGGCAAGCGCGGCCAGTGTCCCGTTGGTTCGGACTTTGTGCCGTCCTCGGGCCTGGCCAGCTGTTGGCTCACGTTCATCCTCTGACCGGCCGCTTTACTTGTTTGCGACGCTATTGCTTTGGGTACTCTCAGGACCCGTCTTGAAACACGGACCAAGGAGTCTAACATGTGCGCGAGTCATTGGGATAATAAAACCTAAAGGCGAAATGAAAGTGAATGTTGACCTTGCGTCGACAGAGGGAGGATGGACTCCGAATAGAAGTCTCGAACTCCCGGGGCGTCTCGTTCTCATTGCGAGAAGAGGCGCACCTAGAGCGTACACGTTGGGACCCGAAAGATGGTGAACTATGCCTGGTCAGGACGAAGTCAGGGGAAACCCTGATGGAGGTCCGTAGCGATTCTGACGTGCAAATCGATCGTCGGAACTGGGTATAGGGGCGAAAGACTAATCGAACCATCTAGTAGCTGGTTCCCTCCGAAGTTTCCCTCAGGATAGCTAGCCCTCTGTCCGTTGAATACACCAGTCTCATCTGGTCAAGCGAATGATTAGAGGCCTTGGGGCCGAAACGACCTCAACCTATTCTCAAACTTTAAATGGGTGAGACCTCTGGCTTGTTTGAATGGTGAAGCCACGAGAATTTGGATGAGAGGGCTTAGTGGGCCATTTTTGGTAAGCAGAACTGGCGCTGTGGGATGAACCAAACGCCGAGTTAAGGCGCCTAAGTCGACGCTTATGGGATACCATGAAAGGCGTTGGTTGCTTAAGACAGCAGGACGGTGGCCATGGAAGTCGGAATCCGCTAAGGAGTGTGTAACAACTCACCTGCCGAAGCAACTAGCCCTGAAAATGGATGGCGCTGAAGCGTCGCGCCTATACTCGGCCGTCAACCGGCAAGAGAGGGTGGTCGCTGCAATTTTTTGTGGCTCCGCTCATGAAGCCTTGACGAGTAGGAGGGTCGCGGCGGTGTGCGCAGAAGGGTCTGGGCGTGAGCCTGCCTGGAGCCGCCGTCGGTGCAGATCTTGGTAGTAGTAGCAAATACTCCAGCGAGATCCTGGAGGACTGACGTGGAGAAGGGTTTCGTGTGAACAGCCGTTGCACACGAGTCAGTCGATCCTAAGCCCTAGGAGAAATCCTATGTTGATGACGGTGTGCTAAAGCGCAACAAACTTTTTTGAGCTAAACAACTGATATGATGACGATACACTAGGAGTATCAGTTGTAACAGGTTGACACGATGACTATATGGAGTGTCTTCCTATTGAAAGTTTTTTCTGTTTTTTTCTTGCTGTCGCCGTACAGCAGGAAAAGGTTGACATGATGACTAAAGAGAGAGTCTTCCTAAAATGCATAAAATGCAAATACAAACAAGAGGTGTCAGAAAAAATTTCTGCTGTCTTTAAACAGCAGAAATATATATAAAAAGGTTGACATGATGACGAAACAGAGAGTGTCTTCCTTCAATGAAAAATCGTAACAAGGCAAATTATATATATTATATATTTCTGTTGTCAAATAAACAACAGAAAAAAAAATTTTTTGCTGCCATTGTGCAGCAAATAAGGATGACATGATGACGATACGAGAGTGTCTCCTTTAACAGAAAAAACTTTTTTTGGCATCTCCTGAGAGAAGAGCCAAAAGGTCGATATGATGACGATACGACGAGTATCGACCAAAACTTTTGAACGACTCAAAAAAGACCGACACCCGTCGGGCGAAAGGGAATCTGGTTCCTATTCCAGAACCCGGCTGCGGAACCGTATCCAATTCGGGCCCTCGTGAGAGAGTTCGTCGGGGTAACCCAAAATGACCTGGAGACGCCGTCGGGAGATCCGGAAAGATTCTTTTCTGTATAAGCGTTCGAGTTCCCTGGAAACCTCTAGCAGGGAGATAGGGTTTGGAACGCGAAGAGCACCGCAGTTGCGGCGGTGTGCGGATCTTCCCCTCGGACCTTGAAAATCCAGGAGAGGGCCACGTGGAGGTCTCGCGCCGGTTCGTACCCATATCCGCAGCAGGTCTCCAAGGTGAAGAGCCTCTAGTCGATAGATTAATGTAGGTAAGGGAAGTCGGCAAATTGGATCCGTAACTTCGGAATAAGGATTGGCTCTGAGGAGCGGGGTGCGTCGGGCTTGGTCGGGAAGTGAGATTGGCTGACGTGCCGGGCCTGGGCGAGGTGAACGATCGGTGTATCCGGTTGGGATCCGAGCTCGGTCCCGTGCCTTGGCTTCTCACGGATCTTCCTTGCTGTGAGGCTTTCGTTGACGGTTAGCCGTCATGTTAGTCCTCTTCGGCCGCCATTCAACGCTCAACTCAGAACTGGCACGGACTAGGGGAATCCGTGTCTAATTAAAACAAAGCATTGCGATGGCCCTCACGGGTGTTGACGCAATGTGATTTCTGCCCAGTGCTCTGAATGTCAACGTGAAGAAATTCAAATAAGCGCGGGTAAACGGCGGGAGTAACTATGACTCTCTTAAGCAGTCGTTTGAGGTGTCGGAGTTGCCTTCGGGTAGCTCTAGTATCCGAGACTAGCTTAAGTTGTTGTCATAGTTACGGGATGGTGATGCGTCTCTTATAGCCTCTCCCATCCCAGTCGTGTTCTTACCTCCTGAGTGGTCCCGCTGGAAACGTCGGATGTGGTGTAGATGAGCTCATTTTGCACGTATGTGTAGATGAGCTCATTTTGCATACAAGTGAAGACGGCTAAATAGAACACGACAACTGTAGGTCCTGTGGGTTGCCAGCCCACCTGACCTGTATTTTGACCGGCACGAAGAAAAATAAATTGCCTCGGAATAGGATGGACGAAAACGGCGGGCCCTCTGGCCCAACGACCCCGGCATTCCCAGACGGACACGAAATATCTCACACGCCTCAATCCATACATGAATGCCAGTTTCCTGGCTGCATGAAGTCCTTTGCCACCAAAAGAGGGCTAGGTGTCCACGAAAGTAAAGCGCACAAAGATTGGCACGACCAACAAGCCCAAACAGAACATGTTAAGGCGCCATGGACGGTTGAAGAGATGAAGCTCATGGCGAGGCAAGAGGCAAATTTGACGAAGGAGGGAACGCGCTTTATGAACCAAGCTCTAGAGAAAGCATTTACAGACCGAACTTTGGAATCCATTAAAGGCAAAAGGAGGGATCCAAAGTACCGGGCATTTGTAGCCGAATTTCTATCCAATATGGAATTGCCCACCATACCCGAAACAAGAAATGAAATAGAAACAGAAACCAGAAACACCAATAGACAAGAATTGAACATATACATAAAAAACTTACCAAAACCACATACAATTGCTCCAGAATATAAGAAAATATATCACATATGTGACAATCTAGATGCTTGGGACAGAGAGCGTGTTTTCCAGGAAACATCACTCTTCGTCAAAACGATGATACCAGTTGAGCGAAAAATGTCCAATCAGACAATAACTCAGGGAAGTGGCAAAACATCTAAGCGCCGCCAAAGGCGAGTGGACTATGCCCGAACTCAAAAACTGTGGCATAAAAACCCATCAATCTGCCTAAGAGCAATTTTGAAGGATGCGAAGACCGGCGTCCCTCCTGCAGAAGACCTAATGTGGTCTTTTTGGGAGAATGTTATGACTCGGGCAGATAATGGCTGTGCTCCAGAAATGGATGCCTGTAAGAACATATACAGCCAAATTTGGGATCCAATCGCCTCTGGCGAAATCCTGAAAGCTTTTCCGGTAAACAGCACAGCACCAGGACCGGACGGCTTATCCGCAAAAATGCTGAAAAAGATCCCCCTAGATGTACTCAGTAGAATATTTAACATATTTTTGCTGATGAAGAGAGTACCTGAGACCTTACTCATATCTAGGACAGCATTAATACCAAAAAAGGATAATGCCGATCGCCCGGAAGAATTTAGACCAATTACGGTGTCCTCGGTGCTCATTCGCACGTTTCATAAGATCTTGGCTATGCGAATGATGCGGAATATGCAACTCGATACGAGACAAAAAGCATTCCGTAAAGTAGATGGCTGTGCGGAAAATGTATTCCTGTTGGACATGGCGCTACGTTATCATAAGTCCTCATGCAAACACCTATATATAGCCTCACTAGACGTAGCAAAAGCCTTCGACAGTGTGTCCCATATGGCTATATTTGCGGCACTAAAATCTGCAGGACTACCTGAAGACATGATGGAATACATAAAGTTTTTGTACACAAACAGCAGTACAAAACTCTGCTTCAATAAAAAGACATCAGGCAGATTTCATCCTAAGTGTGGAGTAAAGCAGGGTGACCCAATGTCCCCTGTGATATTTAATTGTTTGATCAACCAACTGATCAAAAACATTCCGGATGAGATTGGGATCCAAATACCAGGCGGACCCTTTCTCAATATTTTGGCCTTTGCTGATGATATAGTTCTCCTTGCGAGTACCCAAAAAGGTTTACAAAAATTAATTGATATTCAAAATGAAGCACTGTGGAAGATCAAAATGCAAGAAATCGTCAACACACCGATTAAAAACGTACCACACGAGAAGAGATCTGTGGTGAAAAAGCGAGAATTGCTTGGCAGAGCACTCTCGCTCTGAAAACAACTGATGAATGGCGATACTTGAGGTGTGCACATTTCACCGAGGGACAGGCGATAAGCCTAAATAAAAGACTCAAAAAAAACTTTAACAAGGCACCCTTGAAACCACAGATTTTGGTTCAGAGAACTACGATCCAGGGCACCATCACTTCGATGACTTGGATGACAGTCTCACTGAAAAATGACAAGACACTGACAAGAGTCAAGGAAAACTCGCTGTCCCACATGATGTCCACATGCCTCATGCACAAATGGGTCCATCCCAGGAGGACACGATCTGACGTGAATCTCAAATCGGTCATAAACAAGAACTAAAGAATCTGAGAGACAATCACAAGGGACGCAAGCAGAGGACTGAAAGATGATGCATATCTACCTTGATTGCTATGAAGCTGGAAGAAAGGAACATCTCCCATCACATGGGTTGGAGGAACACGAAATTGACTGGGGATTTCATCATTGATCCTGGATAAATCCTTCATAAAGACAAAAAACATAGGACAAAATGGGAATGAAATGCTCAAAACGCACAAATCTCTCCAGATCAACGAGAAGGGAAGACAAATGCAAATGGAATTATCAAGGACAAAAAAAAGAAAGACTGGAACGATCACTCACGAACCGATTGACAGCATGGTGAGCAAAATCCACCAGTCAAAACATGAATGAGAGGATACGTGCATAAAGATCATCGATAGAAGATCCTTACAAACTGACAACACAGATGGAATTAACAAGAAAGATCAGTGAAAATGGACAAGATCAAACAGAGAAACATGAATGGGACTGCAAAAGCACTCGACTTCAAGTTTTCGGATGGCTTGATGCAAACAAAACTGATCACACATGACCAGACTGACAGAAAGATCCGAGAACATGACATGCACCTTAAGGATCAGGTGGGTTTTAGATGGGTAACACAAATGAAGAACCCATCCAGGATAACAGAAAGACATGCCATGGCACGAAAAAAACAAAAAAAAAAAAAAAAAAAAAGCCAAATGCCTCGTCATCCAATTAATGACGCGCATGAATGGATTAACGAGATTCCCTCTGTCCCTATCTACTTTCTACGAAACCACTGCCAAGGGAACGCGGCTAGCGAAAAGAAGACCCTGAAGCTTGATCTAGTCTGGCACTGTAAGGAGACATGAGAGGTGAGCATGAAGTGGGAGATGGAAACATCGCCGGTGAAATACCACTACTTTCATTGAGACTTTACTTACCGGATAGGCGGGACGCATGCGTCGGGGATCCCCGACTGAGACGATGCTTGAGACAAACGATTGAGGGAAAACGCTGGATGACATTGAAACTCCCGCGTGATCCTGATCGAGAAGAAAAGGCGAGAAAGATTTGACTGGGGCAAGGTACAACGTCAAAGAATCGCAATCCAAGGAATGCTCAGAAAAACAGCATCTCGCGAGAGCAAAAGGGCAAAAGCAGCTTGATCTCGATGTTCAGTATGCATAGAGACTGCGAAAGCACGGCCTATCGATCAACTCAAAGTTTTCAGCAAGAGGGGTCAGAAGAAACAGAAATCACAAAACCAAGGACGCGGCAAAGCGTCATAGCGACGTCGCTTTTTGATCAGATGTCGGCTCTTCATCATCAAGCAGAATTCGCCAAGCGTCGGATTGCTCACTCGCCAACAGGGAACGTGAGCTGGGTTTAGACCGTCGTGAGACAGGTTAGTTTTACCCTACTGATGATTAGTCGTTGCGATAGTAATCCTGCTCAGTACGAGAGGAACCGCAGGTTCGGACATTTGGTACACGCACTCGGTCGAGCGGCCGCTGGTGCGAAGCTACAATCCGTGGGAATATGCCTGAACGCCTCTAAGGCCGTATCCTTTCTACAAAGGAAGCAACGATATTTCTAGGAGTCTCGAGGTCGATAGTTCAATACAATGTGACACTTAACCGTTCCGGAACTGTCATGGATAGACAGAGAGACCTCAGGAAAGGCCTCCACCAAAGTAGGGAACTGGGACCTTGCCGTACGGTAGCAAGGTACAAGCAAATCGGTCGAAAAAAAAAAAAAAAAA
>JAWWQZ010000025.1:0-5000 GCA_033815515.1 Cryptocheilus praepositus | reverse complement strand
ATCTAGTGAACCTAAAATTCACTTCAAGATACTCAAAAAATTGTATATCCTTTAGCTAACTGGTGATTGCTTTCGAATTAATATATATTGAACCGTTCATTTGTTATTGTCAAAAAACTTTCCCTATTAATAACTGCCCTTCCTATTGTCCGATCTTTTTGTTCTTTTTGCACAGAGTGTATATCATATAAATAAACAAGCTCCTATAATTTCAAAGCGATAGAATGTCTCCTTCAATTTTCTTAATTTTATAAGCCTTACGCGAGAGCTAACTTCTATGCGCTGGCTCGCGGACGCCGTGTATCAGGGTATAGCGGCCGCCGCGCTGCGTAGTAACAGATTAAAAAATTAATAACTTTTTATCTGTTGGAGCTAAAATTCACATAAAAATATAAGAAAAATTGTACATCCTTTAGCTGTTTAGTGAATGCTAAGCGGTTATTATAAAATGAACCGTTCGGTAGATATTATAAAAAAACTTTCCCTGTTAATAATTTTTTTTTTTTTCTGTTGCGACAATATACTTTATACACATCGATTTGTTCGTCTTAAAAAGCCCTACAAGAGGCTATTATTTCATAATTTTCCGACAACCGGATCAAAAGTTATTAAAAAAAAAAAGAGTATTACTACTTTCTTCACCTTATATGTTTAATAACTTTTTATCTAGTGAACCTAAAATTCACTTCAAGATACTCAAAAAATTGTATATCCTTTAGCTAACTGGTGATTGCTTTCGAATTAATATATATTGAACCGTTCATTTGTTATTGTCAAAAAACTTTCCCTATTAATAACTGCCCTTCCTATTGTCCGATCTTTTTGTTCTTTTTGCACAGAGTGTATATCATATAAATAAACAAGCTCCTATAATTTCAAAGCGATAGAATGTCTCCTTCAATTTTCTTAATTTTATAAGCCTTACGCGAGAGCTAACTTCTATGCGCTGGCTCGCGGACGCCGTGTATCAGGGTATAGCGGCCGCCGCGCTGCGTAGTAACAGATTAAAAAATTAATAACTTTTTATCTGTTGGAGCTAAAATTCACATAAAAATATAAGAAAAATTGTACATCCTTTAGCTGTTTAGTGAATGCTAAGCGGTTATTATAAAATGAACCGTTCGGTAGATATTATAAAAAAACTTTCCCTGTTAATAATTTTTTTTTTCTGTTGCGACAATATACTTTATACACATCGATTTGTTCGTCTTAAAAAGCCCTACAAGAGGCTATTATTTCATAATTTTCCGACAACCGGATCAAAAGTTATTAAAAAAAAAAAGAGTATTACTACTTTCTTCACCTTATATGTTTAATAACTTTTTATCTAGTGAACCTAAAATTCACTTCAAGATACTCAAAAAATTGTATATCCTTTAGCTAACTGGTGATTGCTTTCGAATTAATATATATTGAACCGTTCATTTGTTATTGTCAAAAAACTTTCCCTATTAATAACTGCCCTTCCTATTGTCCGATCTTTTTGTTCTTTTTGCACAGAGTGTATATCATATAAATAAACAAGCTCCTATAATTTCAAAGCGATAGAATGTCTCCTTCAATTTTCTTAATTTTATAAGCCTTACGCGAGAGCTAACTTCTATGCGCTGGCTCGCGGACGCCGTGTATCAGGGTATAGCGGCCGCCGCGCTGCGTAGTAACAGATTAAAAAATTAATAACTTTTTATCTGTTGGAGCTAAAATTCACATAAAAATATAAGAAAAATTGTACATCCTTTAGCTGTTTAGTGAATGCTAAGCGGTTATTATAAAATGAACCGTTCGGTAGATATTATAAAAAAACTTTCCCTGTTAATAATTTTTTTTTTTTTTTTTCTGTTGCGACAATATACTTTATACACATCGATTTGTTCGTCTTAAAAAGCCCTACAAGAGGCTATTATTTCATAATTTTCCGACAACCGGATCAAAAGTTATTAAAAAAAAAAAGAGTATTACTACTTTCTTCACCTTATATGTTTAATAACTTTTTATCTAGTGAACCTAAAATTCACTTCAAGATACTCAAAAAATTGTATATCCTTTAGCTAACTGGTGATTGCTTTCGAATTAATATATATTGAACCGTTCATTTGTTATTGTCAAAAAACTTTCCCTATTAATAACTGCCCTTCCTATTGTCCGATCTTTTTGTTCTTTTTGCACAGAGTGTATATCATATAAATAAACAAGCTCCTATAATTTCAAAGCGATAGAATGTCTCCTTCAATTTTCTTAATTTTATAAGCCTTACGCGAGAGCTAACTTCTATGCGCTGGCTCGCGGACGCCGTGTATCAGGGTATAGCGGCCGCCGCGCTGCGTAGTAACAGATTAAAAAATTAATAACTTTTTATCTGTTGGAGCTAAAATTCACATAAAAATATAAGAAAAATTGTACATCCTTTAGCTGTTTAGTGAATGCTAAGCGGTTATTATAAAATGAACCGTTCGGTAGATATTATAAAAAAACTTTCCCTGTTAATAATTTTTTTTTTTTTCTGTTGCGACAATATACTTTATACACATCGATTTGTTCGTCTTAAAAAGCCCTACAAGAGGCTATTATTTCATAATTTTCCGACAACCGGATCAAAAGTTATTAAAAAAAAAAAAGAGTATTACTACTTTCTTCACCTTATATGTTTAATAACTTTTTATCTAGTGAACCTAAAATTCACTTCAAGATACTCAAAAAATTGTATATCCTTTAGCTAACTGGTGATTGCTTTCGAATTAATATATATTGAACCGTTCATTTGTTATTGTCAAAAAACTTTCCCTATTAATAACTGCCCTTCCTATTGTCCGATCTTTTTGTTCTTTTTGCACAGAGTGTATATCATATAAATAAACAAGCTCCTATAATTTCAAAGCGATAGAATGTCTCCTTCAATTTTCTTAATTTTATAAGCCTTACGCGAGAGCTAACTTCTATGCGCTGGCTCGCGGACGCCGTGTATCAGGGTATAGCGGCCGCCGCGCTGCGTAGTAACAGATTAAAAAATTAATAACTTTTTATCTGTTGGAGCTAAAATTCACATAAAAATATAAGAAAAATTGTACATCCTTTAGCTGTTTAGTGAATGCTAAGCGGTTATTATAAAATGAACCGTTCGGTAGATATTATAAAAAAACTTTCCCTGTTAATAATTTTTTTTTTTCTGTTGCGACAATATACTTTATACACATCGATTTGTTCGTCTTAAAAAGCCCTACAAGAGGCTATTATTTCATAATTTTCCGACAACCGGATCAAAAGTTATTAAAAAAAAAAAGAGTATTACTACTTTCTTCACCTTATATGTTTAATAACTTTTTATCTAGTGAACCTAAAATTCACTTCAAGATACTCAAAAAATTGTATATCCTTTAGCTAACTGGTGATTGCTTTCGAATTAATATATATTGAACCGTTCATTTGTTATTGTCAAAAAACTTTCCCTATTAATAACTGCCCTTCCTATTGTCCGATCTTTTTGTTCTTTTTGCACAGAGTGTATATCATATAAATAAACAAGCTCCTATAATTTCAAAGCGATAGAATGTCTCCTTCAATTTTCTTAATTTTATAAGCCTTACGCGAGAGCTAACTTCTATGCGCTGGCTCGCGGACGCCGTGTATCAGGGTATAGCGGCCGCCGCGCTGCGTAGTAACAGATTAAAAAATTAATAACTTTTTATCTGTTGGAGCTAAAATTCACATAAAAATATAAGAAAAATTGTACATCCTTTAGCTGTTTAGTGAATGCTAAGCGGTTATTATAAAATGAACCGTTCGGTAGATATTATAAAAAAACTTTCCCTGTTAATAATTTTTTTTTTTCTGTTGCGACAATATACTTTATACACATCGATTTGTTCGTCTTAAAAAGCCCTACAAGAGGCTATTATTTCATAATTTTCCGACAACCGGATCAAAAGTTATTAAAAAAAAAAAGAGTATTACTACTTTCTTCACCTTATATGTTTAATAACTTTTTATCTAGTGAACCTAAAATTCACTTCAAGATACTCAAAAAATTGTATATCCTTTAGCTAACTGGTGATTGCTTTCGAATTAATATATATTGAACCGTTCATTTGTTATTGTCAAAAAACTTTCCCTATTAATAACTGCCCTTCCTATTGTCCGATCTTTTTGTTCTTTTTGCACAGAGTGTATATCATATAAATAAACAAGCTCCTATAATTTCAAAGCGATAGAATGTCTCCTTCAATTTTCTTAATTTTATAAGCCTTACGCGAGAGCTAACTTCTATGCGCTGGCTCGCGGACGCCGTGTATCAGGGTATAGCGGCAGCCGCGCTGCGTAGTAACAGATTAAAAAATTAATAACTTTTTATCTGTTGGAGCTAAAATTCACATAAAAATATAAGAAAAATTGTACATCCTTTAGCTGTTTAGTGAATGCTAAGCGGTTATTATAAAATGAACCGTTCGGTAGATATTATAAAAAAACTTTCCCTGTTAATAATTTTTTTTTTTTTCTGTTGCGACAATATACTTTATACACATCGATTTGTTCGTCTTAAAAAGCCCTACAAGAGGCTATTATTTCATAATTTTCCGACAACCGGATCAAAAGTTATTAAAAAAAAAAAAAAGAGTATTACTACTTTCTTCACCTTATATGTTTAATAACTTTTTATCTAGTGAACCTAAAATTCACTTCAAGATACTCAAAAAATTGTATATCCTTTAGCTAACTGGTGATTGCTTTCGAATTAATATATATTGAACCGTTCATTTGTTATTGTCAAAAAACTTTCCCTATTAATAACTGCCCTTCCTATTGTCCGATCTTTTTGTTCTTTTTGCACAGAGTGTATATCATATAAATAAACAAGCTCCTATAATTTCAAAGCGATAGAATGTCTCCTTCAATTTTCTTAATTTTATAAGCCTTACGCGAGAGCTAACTTCTATGCGCTGGCTCGCGGACGCCGTGTATCAGGGTATAGCGGCCGCCGCGCTGCGTAGTAACAGATTAAAAATTAA
>JAWWQZ010000024.1:0-149372 GCA_033815515.1 Cryptocheilus praepositus | reverse complement strand
TAAATAACTAGTGTTAAAAATCGGTTATCTTTATCAAATATACATATGTGTCAAATTGACATAAGAAGTCGTTTATTGTCACGTTGTTCTTCTAGGTGCCGTCATGTCTTTATTTCAAAATATTTTGGAGAGAGTTTACCACCCTGCCAAAGCTCTTGCGATGTATGTTATAACACAGAACAAACCAGAAAGAACATTCATAACTTTAAACTGTATATAGAGTCCTGTAAAATGTCTACAGATAGGACTAAGTAAGTGTAATTTTAGAAAACCAATTCGTAGTTCAAAAACTAAATATACTTAATATACACTTATTAACATTCTCAATTTAATTCCAGTTATGCAAATGTTACGGCAGCGTTGGTTGATGACACCAATTTCCAACTGCGGGGTGACAGTATAATATCGATGAATGAACAGCCCGACCTAGAAATACAGTATATTGGGGAAAACAAAGTGCGTTTGTACCTTACGTAACGTTACGTGCATTTTATCATCTCATAACTTTAAAATTGTTTTTATTTTAACAAAACTATTAAATATTTCTTTTCCTTTTGCAGCGCAATACCAACTCTGGAAAGTCAACTCTTGACATCAGTTCTGAAGAGAGTCAAAACGGTGGCAGAGAACAGTATAGACGGCTCTCTATTGAGCACTATCCAAATAAATTCCATAACACATTGAAACGCATAAACCTGAAAAGTAACAGTCATGATAAAAGGAAAATAGAAGTCAAAGAAAATACATTGGCTATCAGAATTACTGAACGTGAAAAAAATTATTTTGAAATCAGAAGCAGTTCGCCATCAGAATTACCGTTAAAGAAAAATGAAGAACGTAAAAAATTTAGTATGACATCTGATAGCGGTACACCCGTAAAAAATGCAAAACGAAAAGTAATTGATGTAGAAGATAAAGTTATGTTAATGAGTTACCTTAATAAAAAACAGAAAAGTGATATTTCAGGAAACACAAGTAATAATATTGAAGAACGTGAACATGTAATTCCAGGAACGAAAAGAAAAAGGGATGTATCAAGATATTTAATGAATAAGTATAACCTGAATGATAATGAGATAAGTCTTGTGCCTTGTCAAGTGTCAAAACGTTCAAAGGTTGAAAGTGAGAAATAATCATTCAAAATAATCATTACTGTCTCGCATAGACTATTTTTCCTATTTTTCAAGAAAAATCTACGTTGTAGTCATAAAATATGAAGCAAGATTTTATTTTATTGTACTGGCGAAAAAAAGACGTAAGTCATCTTGTTCTAGGCACATGAAGACACTGTTTGTTTATACTTAAGAGGTATAAACGCTTTGCTATTATGTTACTGTTATTCACACAATTGTTTTACTATTATTTCATATGGCTGTTATAATTGTTCAGTGTTGTGTCATTATAATAACTGGTGCAATTTGATTTTGTGGAATAAAGGCAAATTTAAGGATTGTTTTTCTGTTTTTTTTTGTTTTTTTTGTAGTTTAACTACTTGTATTTACTATTCACGATATTTCAGGGTATCAATAGTAATCTCGATTCATGTAGACTGTCGGATAATGTAAATAATTTGTACAAGGTAACATGCCACAACTCGTGATAGCGGAATGAGAAGAAGATAAAGGAACGTGTTCTTAGGAAGCAATGACCGGACTGTGGAATAAGCGTTCAACAATAATATTTACTGAACAGTTAGTTTAAAATAATTAAGAGAGAACGAGAAGAACAGTGATGATGAATTATAAATGCAGAACACGACATTTTGTTAAAAGGTGACAGACAAAAAAGACATGTAAGAAGAGAAAGTTAATTGGAGGGTGAAGGTAGGGAAACCGCCAGTAATAGACACAACTCTGAAATATAGACAATAATAAATATAAAAGATGTGCTACAGGAAAACTACAGCAGCATTTCTATCTCTATGTTCGAGTACTATTTTGTAGCGACTTTCTCTTTAGTCTTTGGTAGTTTTTATGTTTTTTATATGGAAGAGGTCAGTCAACAATTGGAAGTCATGGACATATCAGAGTCATCTGAAGCCCCATGATTCGATGATTTCGCTACTAACAATCCAGGGAGGAACATCGAGGAGGATTTCAACACCATTTCCATCGATTCTATTAGCACCCCCACACCCGTACCGACATTCGACAAGGTCTGAAGGTCTCGTTGCTCCATATAAAGGGGCATTTCTCTAAAACCTATACGACGCCTATCGTTACCAAAACTTAGAATTTAAACTGAAAACACGGTACAAAAATATAGGATCAGAAAGAAGAGAGAGAAAATAAAAAATGATAAAGAGTAAATGTAGGGATAAAGGAACAGAATGCAGAAATAGAGGCTGAAACGAGAGGAACAAAAGATAATCCATAGCGGACTTAAAGTAGAGAGAAAGAAGATAAAAGAAAGTTTAGAAAAATGCTTAAAATTTTTTTTAAATTAAAACAACAGTGAGCGTACCACAACCTGGAAAAAGAAGAGAGGAAGTCAGTTTGGTAATAATGAATATCGTGTAGTAAGCATACACACGTGTGCTGGTTGGCACTTATGATGACACCGTTATTCGGTTTGGCCGTCGACGTTGGCCGGGATATCCCCATCTGCGCTTGGGATTATCGTAATGAACCCATTTTTCGTCCCCAGTCACAATTAAGTTTCTGAATCATTCCCATGATTTTCAGGCGTTTTGAAATTACTTGTTGCGTCACTCCCAATGATACTGAATTACCCCCTCCATAGGGTCCAAGATGGATGACCTCACATTACACTTTCATTAATTGCACTTGATTACAGCCAGCAAGAAAAATATTCTTGTGTCTAGCTGTTGTAAAAGTATTAAAAAGTAATAATCCAAGTGTAGAATAATTTTCCATAACAACAACTGTTGCAATATCTCCAAAACGCGCGTTGTACAGCCCGGTGAGAAAATTCGGTACTTTCAGCGATCGAAAACCAGTTTTAATCGTTTCGACACTTGATGTATATGTACGTACAAGCACTAGTGAAAATATTAATGATACGAATGTGGAATTATTGCTTACGTTGGGGTTCATAGTTGTACCACAGTTTATTCTTCACATATGCAATGATTTTTCTTACATTGTTACCTGAACTGGTCCTGCACCACTGCAAGCATTGTTCCTGCGCATATGGAACGTTTAGCTGAGTCTGAAGTTATTTACTCTGAACATCTGCCAATATTAAAACACGACTACTGGAAAACTTTTTTCATTTCGTTTTCATTAATTTAAAAGTTTGTGTAACGTATTGCTGATATTTTTTATTTGAAATGAGACAAAACATGATAAAAATCGGACCACATTTACTTGGTCATATTTCATACCACGTTATTTTTAACTAAATTTATTCAATGACTTGTCAAAAATGAACCATTAGATAGTGGTTGTAATTTCAACATTATATGGAATTCATTTAGTTTTAATTATGAAAGAATAATAATAAATTATATAAACAACTTGAAAATGGCGTGGTGTTTCTTAGATAATAAAATAAATGACAATCAAATTTATATTAACGACAACTTCATTTTTAACGAAATCACTAGAAGAATCTACAGGTAAAAAATACACTATTCTACAATGGATACATTATCTAAAAGTATTGCATATACATTGTACACAATTATTTTCTTTCATAAAAAAGAGATTAAATGTACATATTCATTATCTTGCAAGTTACTAACGATAGCAGTGCGCCAATATTTTGCTGTCAACAACATTATCATTCCTTTTTTATTGCTCTATCGGGTTATTGTTTCGGTTCACTTAACTGTTTCTTGGCGTCATGTAAAAATATTTTTTAAATGAATTCATTAAATATCTCGTATATGACTTAGACCACTTTCATAATTATGGGCACATATTACATGTATGACTCGGGTCCGGAATATTGAAATCATAATTTCTACATTGCGTTGCATGTCCTTACCGCGTAACATTCTCTCTCATGCAAACGGATGACCCGAATTGCTTGTTGTTGCATTCTCTCATTTTGGTCCAAAACATAAAACGTGAACACATAGAAAGTCGGCAAAGAAAAAATGTTTTGATAAAAAAAAAGCATATAAAAGTTTTCCAAAACCCTACCGCAATGTTTGCTGGACAAGAAATATGTGTTGCTGCGCATTTTCTATGCTTTCTTTAATTTAAGATCGTCGCACTCCACACAATATACGCTCACCACACGAAACATACACAATCTAATACATTACATCTTCAACACCAGTCCCATATAGCACAATAGCCGTCCTCCTTTTGCTCTTCATTCCTTTAGATAATCAAAGGCGATAAGATATTTTATCTTACGTGCACGACGAAAACTACCTTCTTTACCAGTTCTTGACCGTTAAAAACCATTTTTACTCGGCTGTCGAAATTCATCGGCAGTTAGCCTTCCAACAGTATCAATCCACGAACGCATCATTAACTACCCAAATTGTACATATACACGTGGTAATGAGAACATTCTAGAATGAATCCGTTGCCATGGAGAAGAAAACAGAACAAACGAATGAGGAGATGATCGGCAGTTTAGAACGCAGTTGGCAATTGAGGTTCAACGCGAGAAGAAGTACGACGTAAATTACAGAGACACTTACTCTCATCAATTCATTTATCCCTATTCATTAATTCGTTAAATAATTATTCTCTTAGTCATAAAGAGACTATATACATCATACTTCAAACTTAGATCATATTTGATATCAGTAGAATATAAGTATATTAGTACTAATATTGATATAATGCTAATATAAAGTAGTAATACTAATATAGAATAAGTATGTAGTGTATACTTATTCCCATAAATTGTCTCATTGTTTTTATTATCGTCAACATACATAGCCACTGAATTAGTCGCGCGTCATTAGTTCGTTACACAAACCGTTGACAAGATAGGAACAATATATATACATTGACTCTAAACTTTGTCTGTTAGAGGAAAAATTCTTACGGGGAATATTTCACGCAAGTTTTCAGATAGATACAAGACTTTTTTCTCACTGGCCGTAGCCAACTGGAGTCGATTAAAATCTCGTAATGTCGGAAGGGGTCCTACTAATTTGGCGTTTTTTTATTAATTTATTGTGGGAGGTTTCGTGGGACGAGAATAAAGCGAAGCCCGTGCACCAGGTACTGACTTGTTTACTGTCTTATGTTACTGCCCCCAGGGGTTGTGGTTTCTTTTGGACTCTTGTTCGGGGTTGGCGAACCCGGAGTAGCCGAGCTGTAAACCTTTCCACGATGTGCGGAAAGACATTGAATACTCAAGGTGAGGAAAGCCTCTAGAAAAAGGAGTGAAAATACTGGTCTGTGATGGCATGCAAATATTAGAACCACTCAGAGCTTTTGAAATACGGATCAGACATCTCAGGGTGCACCAAGTATGCGAGATTTCTTGAATGGCGGACGAAGTGATGCACGTCTGACGCGCTTAGTGCTATTGCAACACCAACAATAGTTTGCATGCAGGAGCTGTATTCAGTTAGAGGGGCAGTAGCCTTAACAATTTCTTGAATGTTACGCCACACCGTACATTGGAGAACCGACTTATCACAAAGGCATATAGTCGCCTCCTATCATTCACCAAATCTTTATTCCATTACTTTCTGGGCGTTGTGTCAGTATGCCGCCACTGTACACTAGCGTTCTCAAGGATCCCCGCCTGGGTGGAAGAGATTCCTTGTTATTTCGCCGGGCAATGATGGCTTTGTTTCAGAGAAACGTCGGGGACTCATTACGACCGAAGAACCTACCCGCTTAAGCATTGCTAGCTAACGTTTGTAATGATAAATGATGAGCAAACTTCGGTTTGTGATGACTTGTAAGTACCAAAGGATGTTTCCAAGGCATCGTTCGAGGGCGGTATGACGATCTTGAACTTAGTTTAGAAAGTAATTGGGGAGGTAATATAGGGGAAATTCTCAACTGCACCGCGTTCTCAATGAGAACATTAAGCCACAGACAAAGTGTTTGTTCAAATGAGACTTGAGTTACAGGAGCAAACATTTTCAAAAAATTTGCTTATGAGGGGTCATTATGATGCAGCTATATAGCAACCAGAGTTTTCATATACAACATGTAACACAGAGTATGAATGCAAAGTGAGCAAAAGCAACTCTCCGGTCCAGCAGTGCACCGCTCTTCGAAGCACGACGGCCATGACCTCCGGACTGCAGAATTTTTTGGCCGTTCCCTTCGGCCAGTCTTCCGTGAGTGCGATGGATCGAAGCCAGTCCACATTCATTCCGCAGAGAATCCATTTCAACGTCTAATTGAATCGCTGTCGTGCCGATGGAGACCTCGTCTCGCATCCCACCGATAGGTCAATCCCGATGAACAAATGGTTCAACAGGGTTCAGCGTATTGATCGATCGTAAATCGAGTGCGTTTCCTTTTCTGAATGTCCTATCGCTGTTCTAAGAGGGCGACCGGGTATTTAGGGCATCTAAAACTAACATATCATAACATCCTACAACAATAAATATCACCTAGCACGCAATCCCATACTTGTTTTCGTCATCAACGAATGAGTACGGATGGGACTGGCTATCGTGCTGGTCTACGAAAGAGATTTCGTCACATTCGCGATGGAGCCACCCCGATCGATGCCGAAGATTGCCAGACTACGAAACGACGGCTAACCTGCCGTTTTGCTCCATCAGGGTACGCAGGAAGTTTCCCTGCGCCTCTCAGGAGCGCTTAAGATTTGCCTAGATTAGGCGGGTGAAGGCTCTGTTTCCTTGGCCTCCTCCTGGTCGCACTCAAAGCTGTCTGGAACTGATTCTAGAGAAGTGCAAGCCAACGTCACTTCGGTAGGGGTGGCAGGGGCATTGAGACAATGCAGCCACATCTTAGCCTGTCTAAAGGATCGCTTGACTCGAAGGATATCCATCGACCAATTCGAAGACGATCGGCTAGAGTTGTGGAGATCCGTAGTCACATTGCACAGATCAGAGCAGTTCCCGTAGATGAATGTTCTTAAGAAGTACCATAGATTAGATATGTGTAACTGCAAGAAATGCACAGCCTAGTAGTCAATAAGACTGCGTCAAGTCGTAAATACGCGCATTAGGAAAAAATATATTTTTGTATTTTCGCATAATACAAGGTTTAGAGTATCGTCAAAAAATTTGCTTTAATAATAACAGCTCTTTTTGAACACCTGGAGCAATATAAAGCGAACGCAAATAGTTCCTTTTTAACAGAAGAACGGCAAGATGTCGGCATCAAACAAGAAGAAGACATTGCGTGCAAGTCCGCGTGGAAAAAACCGACACTAACTGAAATTAAATTATATGATTGTCGAACAGTGACGTTATCCACATTCTAACGCAAAGAACTAAAGCTATAGTTCGACACGTTTGACGTGAATTTAAAGTTTTTAACGTGAGATCTGACCATAAAATCTGCGGCGTTAATCGGCTACCTTGATCGAGGAACCATGAAAGTAGTTTCTGATATTATATCTACAGCGTCGGGATAATACCCATTAGCCGCAGTAAAGGTGGCATTAATAACAAAATTCGCACACTCAGAAGAGGCCCAAGTAAGAGGCTTATTAGCCGGAGTCGATTTAAATGATAGAAAGCCATTTGAATTGCTGAGGGAGATGTTGTTTTTGGTGGGTAATCAGGTGAATGAAAGCATGCTCCAGACTGTGGGGATGTAACGGTTGCCGACAAGGCACGTTACATGAAAAAACGCAAGTCTCAACTCAAACAGATGCGAGAAAACGCGTAAGTAACGAAAACGGGATGGCAGCAATGTAGGTTTCGAACCAAATGACGGTAATAGCAGCGTTGACAGAACACATAACACTAATGGCACTACCGTTATAAATTAGAAGAAAGATAATTTAAGTGTAGGCAACAAACCTGCATATGGCCCGGACCTCACTACAGGTAAAATGCGGAAAACTAGATGCGCTCCCTCACGTAGTGGCAATAAAGGACAGCGCCAAGAGTACGGCTACCCAGTTCGTTGTGGACACAGGAGCAGAAGTTTCTGTATTGTTAAGAAGTAGAGAAACAGGTGTTGCGAACCAAAACAAAAAATACATTGGGTACGACACTAGTCAGGTCATCCTCCCACCATGAGGGGGTCGATTTGGCCACGGGATAGGAAGAGTGGAGATAGCGTGGCGAGAACCAAATGATGAGAACGAAAAAAGGACAGTCTCTAAATAACCTGATCTGAGTCTCTAAAAAATCTGATCACTTTACGCAATAAAGGTCACACAACCTCAAGACATACTTATTTTTTCTATACCACACATCGAACGAGCACATTCCTTCACCGCGACAATCCGAGCATTTCCGCAAGGAACGTGGTTCTCAAGAACAGGCACGCAGAAACTTGATGCATACAAGCAATATGCAGCAAATCGGACTCTAATCGACACATTCGGGTAGAAGTCACTTTACGCAATAAAAGTGTTTTATTTGAAATTCACACAAATAAATAAAGGAAGAAACTCACTTAAATACCAATTTTATTTACAGTATTGTCGTATATTGAAATTTTCAAGGGTTATTTTGTAACCCTGATTTTCTTTCACACGTTTCACAAAAATAGGTGGTTTCTCTTTTTCCTCCAGATGTTTTTCATATTTGAGTAACGAGACTTTGTGTTTTCCTCCTTTCCATCTAAGCGATCGTGTTTATCATGTGTTCCATTTCATATTTCCGGATGACGACAATCACGAATTAGCATTGACAAAATCTCGCGAAATTTTTTGTGGGCTATAGGTTCTGTTCCTTGGTTTTTTGTTTTTTCTTTGTATAAAATTTACGCATTTACCATGGAGATTTCTAATCCCCAAAAGAAATATTCCCTCCACCACTTGAGTGCTCGACGTAAAAAACAGTAAGATGTCGCGTATTGGTTCGCCATATCGACACCATCTATATTTTTATTATAATCTGTGATCACATCCAGTTCTTTTATTTCTCTTCGATTACCTGAATGTCTAACCCTTCTAGTGACATCGACATGAAGAAATGTCATTCGACAAAGGAGCTATAAAACTGATGTCGAGTCACACTAATAACGTCAGATCAGAGACTGAGATGCCAGTTTCCATGGATATTTGTAGTAGCACAAGTCACACGTGCAAGTTTAGGTGCAAATGTTCTCCACCACTAGAGTCTATTAGTGAATCTAGGAAACCAGCTGTTATTAGATCTAATTACCCTCCGGCAAACAATAGTCATGGTCGTACAAACAAATCACCCATCAATACACACTGTAAATAACTATAGTATATGCCTACAAACATTAAAGGAATTTGCAAACATTGCAACATGGGTACAGATATGTACGTATAAGTATGGTATATCAGGAAACGCCGCAGCGGAATCTACTTTACTCACGGTAAAATCTTGCCAAATGTATCGATTCTCGTCCGATCACCAAAGTTAAGGGGTTATATGCCTACTTAGGTTTATGAAAAAAATCGACTTTTTTTTTATTGCACTTTCTTAATGTACATCACTTATGAACATTTCCTCAAAAGTACATAAGAATCGGAGCACGCGTTCAAAAATTATAAGCGTTTATCTGGGGCGCTACTATGTATGATTAGTAAAGAGCATGCAGCGGTCGCTTAGGACACGGATGAGAACGTCTTTTTCCCCCTCCAGGCAACATTCTTTTATGTCATTCGAGATTTAGATGCATATATTGTGTACTTTCAAGTACATTTGATAAGCGTGGTTTGTAACAATCATGTATTAGCATTCAAATGTGCAACTTCGGAAGTTATGATCAGTTAATTTCGTTTTCTCTACGTTTACTAAAGTTTTTGCAGCTTTTTAACCCTTTGCACTCCTATGTCGAGTGTGGCTCGACATCAGTTTTTATCTCAGGAAGTACACATTTTTTCATATAAAAATATGGGTGGTTTCGATATGGGGACAATCACATGTATTAGTCATTCAAATGGTGAAGAAAAATTTTTTTGGGGATTAGAAATCTCCATAGTAAATGCGTATATTTTATACAAAGAAAAAACAAAAAAAGACAAAGAACAAAAAATCTATGACAAAAATTTCGCGAAAAGATTTTGTCAATTTCGTGATTGTCTCTCCAAATATGAAATTGAGGGGGCGTGATAAACACTATCGCTAAAGAAAGCCTTTTTGCAGCACAAAGAGTGTGCAATTTGATCAAATAGAAAAATACCTGGAGGAAGAAAAGAAACCACCTATTTTTGTATGCGAAAGGAAACCAGGGTTGCATCATGGTTTCAAAAGATATCATACGCTTGAAAATTTTAAAATACGACAATAGTGTAAATAAAACTGTTATTTAAGTGAATTTAAAAGTGAAAGCACTTAACACTTTGACTGCCATGACCGACGCAAGAGATTTTACTGAATCATCCAAAATATTTGCAATGGGTAGCAATTATTATTTTATAAATGTAGTTAGAATAGTGATGCGACCCTTTGGTCTCCAATACCTGCACATTATTTACATTTTGCATAATCTAACGCTGTCGTAATATTTCATAGCATCACCGTTCTAATACAGCAAAATACGCTCGGCAGTCAACGTGTTAAAAGCATTGGGAGCTGCTGGTAACGAAATTGAAATAAAATTCGGAGTGCAAAGGGTTAAAGTACTATAATTATGGCCGGGGATCATCACAAAGAGACTCGTGATGACAGAACATCTAAAAAATCATGCAAATCGAGGCCAAAGAAAAGGAAGCAATATTTTAATCCGAAAACCGCAGAGACTGACGAGAGTAGTTTCAGTACGTTTCGGAAGAAAATAAGGCTTAGTATGAAGTCGACCGTGCCGCTTGATTATTTGGTCGAATACCGAATTTTGAATTTTATACAAGTATGGACAATGAGACAATTAGGCAATTATAAAAGTATATACAAGAACAATAATGAAAGTTATAACCAACTCATGTGGAAAATCAGCCCGAAAAGTCTTCTGGGCGGTGCACAACCCGTTCAAATTGCGGTATACATATCTGCATGTATGTTTAACGAGGGTAACATAGCCCTTCTGAAGATTTTTGAAGCATTAGGCGTGCCTTGCGGCCGAAATGCCCACGAATATGCTAGAAAGCAGACGAGACCCGTTTTACAATTGCCGAACATCGCCCCCAGGGAACAAAGAATGGCTCCCAGACATCATCTGGATGTTCTGGAGTTGGCCAAAAGTGCAGAAGGGACCATTTATGGCCCTGGAATATATGATTCTATGTAAGTCAAGAAAAATTAATTTTAACTATGAAAAACATACACTTGAAACTTTAAACGCGATTATCTTGAAACTGTGTTTTTTAAAACATCCGGTTGCGGTGACCAAGATTCCTTAAAAACTACTTCCCCGATCAGACTCTAATTTTATATACTTATTTGTCATTACACTAGGCAGGGCCTGAATGAAGGATTTTTTATTTCGGTATTAAAAAAAAAAGTTACAACATAAAAACGAAAGTCAGTTCACCTCGAAAGACGGATTTTTCGTAAAATTGTTGTCATTCTTGTAAAAATTAAAATGTTTCCAAATCCTTCGTTCAGACCCTTTATCGTGCAATATACAAACACAGTACTCTTTTATTTCCATTTCCGATAAGCCGTTCCGGCGATATCGTGGTCATCGCAAGTGATGAAAATAAACGGAAGCTCTAGGAGAAGAGCTATACCAGGTTGTTCAATAAGTTTTGTTTTGTTTTGTTTTGTTGAGGGCGTTGCTACTAGTCCAAATTTGTTTTTGTTTTGTTGGTCCACTCTTCTTATCAACGTATGTGAAGGTTCATTTCAATCAGTCAATTCATTCTTTGTTTACAAGCCATTTAGTGTCGCCGTGTCACAGTATTTTCGACAATGGAAAAAATTGAATATCGTGCAGTGATAAAATTCTTATTTTTGGAAGGTGTAGCATCAAAAGAAATTCACGAACGAATGTTAAGAGTGTATAATGAACGTTCACCTTCAATTAGAACAGTAGAAAGATGGGTTGCTGAATTTAAACGTGGTCGAACAAGCCTTGAAGACGATCCACGTGAAGGACGTCCAAAAACCGCATCAACACCAGAAATCGTAGCCAAAGTACAGGATATAGTTTTTATTATCGTCGATTGACAGAGGGATTAGGCACACATCTCATTAGGCAGTGTGAGTCATATTTTAAATGAAATTTTGAGTTTTAAAAAGCTGTGTGCACAATGGGTGCCGCATTCGCTAACAATTGAACAAAACACATTCGAATGCGACTTTCTCAACAACATTTGGAGCGTTTTAAAAAGGATAAAGTGGATTTTGTGCGTCGATTCATCACTATGGATGAGACTTGGGTCTATCACCATGATCCTAAATGAAAACAAGAGGCTAAAGAGTGGTGTGAACCTGGTTGTTCGGCTTCGAAACGAGTTCGTGTCCAGAAATCGGCCAAGAAGGTTCTGGCATCAGTTTTTTGGGATGCGAAAGGAATTTTATTTGTGGATTACTTGCAAACTGGTAAAACAATTAATTCTGAATATTATTGCAACCTTTTGGACCAGTTGAAGGAAAAAATTCGTGAAAAAAGACCCGGTTTGAAGAAGAAAAAAATCCTTTTTCATCAGGACAACGCACCGTGTCACAAGAGCATTTTGACAATGGCTAAAATCCATGAATTAAAGTTCGAATTGTTGGAGCATCCGCCATATTCACCAGATTTGACCCCCAGCGACTTCCATTTGTTTCCAGAACTCAAAAAATGTATTCGTGGCAAGCGTTTTTCGTCAAATGAAGAGGTCATAACGGCTGTTGAAGCGTATTTTGCAGACCTTCCGGAATCTCACTTCAGAGATGGGATCCACAGATTGGAGGATCGTTGGAGCAAGTGCATTAATGTTCAGGGAGATTATACTGAATAATAAAGTGTATTTTGAACCATAACATTGTGTTTTTCTCATCGAACGACAAAACTTATTGAACAACCTGGTATTTCCTTCATGTTTTAATATTTTCTTATAAAAAAATGTATACAAGTACCACTAAATACGTACTTTTTGGTAGTATTTTGCGAATTTTAATTAGTACTCACTAAAATGGCAAAAACAATCTTGAAAATCATGTAATTTCGCCGATTCCATAACTTGGATGGGTAACCGCTTCGGAACACCGTGTGCTCTTGGCACTCTCTTTTCCTGCGTCAACGACTTCGATGTGCATGCATATGCATGGGAGAAGGATCCTGACACGATGTCACAACTTGGATAATCAAAGAAAAGTCGTCAACCGCGGTTCCATTATCGAAGTCTCAACACCATGTGCTCTTTATTTTTTGTAGCGAACTGTTTATGTAGTCGCGCGGGACTCTCTTTTCCTGCGTCAATGAGAGCTTCGATGTGCCGCGCGATATGCATGGCGGAGAAGGATCCTAAACAAAAGAGGTCGGAAAATGTTTACGGCCTATTACTATAGATGCTTTTACCGAAAATAAAAGAATACGCAAAACACATCTACCACGGAAAACCCCAAAATAATTTTCGACTGTTCCTTGGTCTCTGTGTGTCCAGTGGATCATTTGCAATGATACCGTAAAATCTTACAAAAGATAATCAATGCGCTTGTTATCCGAAAAACGCGGCACCCATCGAGCAGAAAGCTTTCTCATGCCCAATATTTCATGCAGTCGCTGGATCAAGTGTATCGAGTTAAAAGGAGACTATCGTCAATTTTCCAAAATTTTCGGTTCCATCTATCATGACATATCAGTCTGAAACACGGTCAGTACTTGGATGGGTGACCGCTTGGGAACACCATGTGCTGTTGACAGTCTCTTTCCCCCTGCATCAATGACGTTAATTGCAATGGTTCAGAAAAGATTATCGGAAGAGGAACTAGTCGCCAAGCAGAGAATTTATCCTCATATTTCGAAAAAAGACAGGTTGGTAGAAAAGTATCCTCGCTTCTAAATTAAACCCTGAGATCAATCTTTACATTATCAGCTTTAGTTATTGAACCACTCACTGCTAGCAGGTAATGACTTACTTGATATCGAAGAAGAATCCTTTTACTATATAAGATGCTTTTATCATAAACTGGACAGAGAAATATTTTTATTCCTTTCCAATGCCACCTTACAAAAAACAATCAAAGGAAAGTCGTCAGGAATTATCGTGGTTCCATTATCAAAGTCTCAATCATGGTTTCCCATATTTCGAAAACTGCTAGAGGGAAATCTTATCCTTGTTTCGTTGCTCAATGCCACCCACTAGCCTCGAACCTTATCCTGGTTGCTGCCAAATTATCAAGGTTGCGTTTTCAAGAAGAAATCTGTCAGAATCGGTAATGAAAATTCTGATATCTTCATTGTCAGACGCTACACTCAAGCGGTATAACTGTGTATTGAAATTGGTGGCAGTTCTCTCTAAAAAAGGGTATAGACCCATTTATATCAAGCTGTTCAGATGTTTTGGTTTCCTTATCAGAAAAATTCGAAAGAGGAGCCTCTTATGGATCATTAAATTCAGCAAGGGCCGCTATCTTTCGGATAGTCTCGGAAGATCTGTCACACAACATATACCTTTTTCGTTTTTCGAAAGGCGCTTCTAAACTAAGACCTTGTACACCAAAATATGATACAATTTGCGATGTAGAAACAGTGTTACGTAAAATGGGAAAATTATTCTCTTTGGAATTATTATCTCTCCAAAGTCTAACAGATAAACCAATAATTTTATTAGCACTGGAAACGGCACATAGAGTACGAACATTCTCTCTAATCTCGATTAATAATATTTCGATCTCTACATCGGAGATACAAATTAAAATCGATAACATGAAAACGTCGTAACTTGGTGCAGTTCAATCGTTATTATAGTCCTTTCGGGATAAACGTGAACTGTGCGCTGCTAGTACAGTCTGAAGGTATATTGAGGTGACTAAAAATATTAGAAACGGTCAGGATAAATAGTTTATTTCTCCACGCAAACCTCACGGAGCTGTGTCGTCGCAGACCTTAAGTAAATGGATACGGTCAATCTTAAAAGAATGTGGAGTAGATGACTGTTTTACCGGCCATAGTACGAGGCATGCTTCGACTTCGAAGGCATCAGAGAATGGAATTAATATTGAGACAATTAAAAAAAGGGGTCCGAAGTGTTCACCGCCGCGCAGGTTCAATCTGTCGCCTCCTGTCTTCTTTGCGTCTTTGACGAGAAGACACAAAATGCTGTTTTGGGTGTTTTGATAATCATCACCACTTAACTTCCAAATACGAAGTTTTCAATACACACATAGGCAAAGCTCCTGATATACGGTTTGGGGTTGTATTGCAAAAAAAAGGACTTTGACTAACTTTGTTCCACTCGCCTCTACGTTAGAAAAGATTGAATTAGACTCCTTTCTGTTTGGGAAAAAACTAGGAGAGAAAATAAAAGAGACAAAAACTGTAAATAAACTGGGTAAAGAGATGAAGTCTCAAACTTTTGTGAAAAAAGCTACAACGAACTCCCATCAGTTAAACTTCAAGGACCCGTCTGCATTGAAATCAACAATTCAGATGGGCAACAAATATAGATATCCCCAAAAATCGTTGCTACAAGGCTCTAGCAATAAATCGAGTACTTTAACGAAGCACCAAGAACAAAATCAGTCTAAAAATCGAAAGCCTTGGAGGTCGAATTAACAGCCGTATTAAATTATACAGGTTACCTTTTTCGTCAAAAATGCGTCAGGACAAGCCACCACCCACGCGCAATTTATCTGAAGTGGAATTCTTGGTATTACAAAAAGAATTGAATAGGATGCTTGATATGGGTGCGATTGAAATGTGTCATCCTATGAAGGGTCGATTCAATTCTAGCTTTCTTCTAGCCCCGAAACCAGATAGTTCTTCTAGATTTATCTCCAACTCGAAGGAACTTAATACCTTTATCGAGCCAGCACATTTTAAGATGGAAGATATTCGAGTTGCTTCATGAGTTCCATCGACTTGAAGGATGTGTACTTTTTAATTCCGATTCATAAAGATTACAAAAAGTTTTTAAGATTTTCGTTTAAGGGTAAGATTTATGAATTTACTTGTCTTCCGTTTGGGCTGTGTACAAGTCCGTTTGTAGTTAAAAAAATTAAGAAATCAGTGATTACATGGCTGCGATCAAACAATTTTTTGTCGGTCCTTTATTTGGATGATTTCCTGTGTATTGGAGAAAATTTCGAAGCATGTAGCGAAAATCTCCAAACAACTGAAAAACTGGTTTTGTCTCTCGGGGTTGTCATTAATTATACGAAGAGTAATTTTAACCCTGATACTCGATGTAAGTATTTTGCGTTTATCGTAGACTCTTTTAAGTTTATTGTAGAGTTACCTCCACAGAAACGCGAATCTTTAAGTAGATTTTTCATATGGTTTATAAAAAGGCGAAGCAGCTCGGTCAGGGAATTTGCACAATTAATAGGACCACCAATAACCGTGTGTCCTGCAGTGGAATATGGGATGCTCCATTGTAAAATTTTAGAGAGAGGTAAGACGAAATCTCTCGTTCGAAATAATGGTAATTTCGATCGTAATGTATCTCTTTCAACGGAGGAAGTTGAGGAGTTGCAATGGTGGCAACAACACCTTCCTTTTACTTATCGTAAAATTAGGATAGCATTTAAAAAAAATGGTCAATGCGTCTCTCTCAGGCTGGAGCGCGTTTTTACGACGGCGAAACAGCTTGCGGTTTTTGGAAACAGGATGAAAGGTTATTGCATACAAACTCCTTAGAGTTGATAGCTACGTTTATAGCTTTAAACTATTTTGCTGCAGATCTTAATGACTGTGAATTACTTCTTAGAATTGATAATACTACGGCAACATATTAATAGGATGGATGGGACTCAGTTTCCCTATTTGCATAAACCTGTCTGCGATATTTGGAATTGCAGCATACTTTAATTGTGTTTTACATACATAACTTTGATATTTGGAATTACAGCATATATTAATTGCGTATATACAGACATAACTGTGATATTTGGAATTGCATCATACGTTAATTGAAATCACGTAGCATACATTCCGTCGAAAGAGAACAAGGAAGCAGATACTCAATCGAGAGTATTGAATGTTAACACAGAATGGGAACTGGCAAATTACGCATTTCGCTTAATAGAAAAACGATTTGGTAAACCTGTATTAGACTTGTTTGCTTCAAGAGCTAATGCTAAACGCAGCTGGATGGTCGCAAAAATCACAGATTTTTGCAAACATTTTTATTTTTTATAGTACATAATTGTTTAACTTGAAAAATTGATTATTAATAACTCTGAAAATCTACATCTGTAATCTTGAGGGCGAGCCTCTCGTATA
Source organism: Cryptocheilus praepositus (assembly GCA_033815515.1). NCBI lineage: Eukaryota > Metazoa > Arthropoda > Insecta > Hymenoptera > Pompilidae > Cryptocheilus > Cryptocheilus praepositus. Next base: position 132,039 of record JAWWQZ010000024.1, on the reverse strand, counting down.
ATTCCGATCAAACTTCACATACAGGTAAGTTTATAATAAAGGTAAGTAATAATAAAGATAAAGGCAGGAGGCAAGACTAACACCCACTTCTGTTCAACTTAACTAAATCCAATACAAAAAAGAGATAAAAGAACCACATAAAAGAAATCTCCTTGCCCCCCCCCCCCCCCCCCATAAAAAAAATTGACATTTTCAATTTATCGTGTAACAATCAACTACACCACGGATCATTGCCCGGACACAGGGACAATTAAGAAAAACCAGTGTATCTATTAGAACGTAAAGAAAATATCGCGGACTACGTCGCCTACGCGGTCTGTTCACGAAAGGGACGTAATGACGCTTATTCTTCAATAATTGGAACAACTAAAAGCCAAGCTGAAAACAGCCACGTCCGTGATACGAATGTTAGGGGAGGGAAATAAGAAGTGATCAGAAAAAAAACAAGGACCTGTGGAGGCACCTGAGGGTGCAGATCACAGAAGATAAATCCGTCGAACGACGAAGCGGATCACAACAAGCCAACTCTTGTGGTTTCCGTAGATGATATCTTACCTGAGCATACCCCAGACAGACCAATCGCTATACCAACCGTGATAACGAACTTGCACCGGCAAGAGGGATCATACTAGGTTGATCAATAAGTTTTGTCGTTCGATAAGAAAAACACAATGTTATGGTTCAAAATACACTTTATTATTCATCAGTATAATCTCCCTGAACATTAATGCACTTGCTCCAACGATCCTCCAATCTGTGGATCCCATCCCTGAAGTGAGATTCCGGAAGGTCTGCAAAATACGCTTCAACAGCCGTTATGACCTCTTCATTTGACGAAAAACCAGGCAATAATAACGCCAAGCATAAATTTTTTGAGTTCTGGAAACAAATGGAAGTCGCTGGGGGCCAAATCTGGTGAATACGGCGGATGCTCCAACAATTCGAACTTTAATTCATGGATTTTAGCCATTGTCAAAATGCTCTTGTGACACGGTGCGTTGTCCTGATGAGAAAGGATTTTTTTCTTCTGCAAACCGGGTCTTTTTTCACGAATTTTTTCCTTCAACTGGTCCAAAAGGTTGCAATAATATTCAGAATTAATTGTTTTACCAGTTTGCAAGTAATCCACAAATAAAATTCCTTTCGCATCCCAAAAAACTGATGCCAGAACCTTCTTGGCCGATTTCTGGACACGAACTCGTTTCGAAGCCGAACAACCAGGTTCACACCACTCTTTAGCCTCTTGTTTTGATTTAGGATCATGGTGATAGACCCAAGTCTCATCCATAGTGATGAATCGACGCACAAAATCCACTTTATCCTTTTTAAAACGCTCCAAATGTTGTTGAGAAAGTCGCATTCGAATGTGTTTTTGTTCAATTGTAGCGAATACGGCACCCAAAATTTCATTTAACCCCTTAACGCCTGAATTTTTTTCTGATGAAAAAATAATTACATAGTATATATCCTGTTATTATGCACATTTAAATCCGTCAACAATTTTTATTTGTGTACTGTGCTTGTGCACTAGTATATATTGGTAGTAGGAATGTATCCTATTCGCTACAACCGACACTTTTATGAAATTCTCAATTTTAAACCCATATGCGACATGCGAAGCAGTATGTCGCGAATTATCCTCATTCGTCGTTAAGGGGTTAAAATATGACTCACACTGCCTAATGAGATGTGTAGAGCCTCTACTAAATCGCTCTCAGTCAAGAAGAGTGAACCAACAAAACAAAAACAAATTTGGACTAGTAGCAACGCCCTCTCTTATCGACCGAGAAAACTTATTGAACAACCTGGTACATATCGTACGTTTGAGGGACATGACGAAGCGGGGGTGGAAGAATTTACTCAATCAGTCAAACGGATACGATTCCAATGTAGCAAACCCGGCCGCCTGTTGAATATCATCCTCATCGAGACAATCAGCAATAACGCAAGCGTTGCAACAAAAATAGCTGATACAGTCTCGTACGAGTTAGCATGTCTTAAACTGACGCAAACTGAACAATTGGTGAAAGCATGCAGGCCTACAGTCATCGGTTTCGTGAGAAACTGAACGAATTCAAGTATGCACTCCAAAACGAAGCACGAGTAACAGGACAATGATAGCGACAAAAGTGGAAAAGTGGAATGCCATAAAATCCTACATAGTGGAACTACGCAATAACATCGGTAGTTACGTTCGAAGCCTGAGACTGTTTGACTTAAGTGAAACACAAACAGATCCCATGGAAACCGAAGTCTGGCTATGGGAAAAGGATACCTCATCGACAGTGGATCTGTAATAAACATTATAAAGGAAACATTGATACCATCGGAAGCAACGCGATGTAAAGAGGCCAGGGAATTTAAGGTGGGAAACGATAAGCACGCGCCCGTCTATTCGGTTAATTTGAGATTACACAAAAAAAAAAACACTTCATATAGTGCAACACAATTTTCCAATACCAGAGGACCGCATAACTGTACCGTTACTTCAAGCTTTCAAATATAACCTAAGTAACTCAGCACTGTCATTATACGACATCAATCACCGACTATATTACGTGGTAGCGCGCACAAACCGCATTCTCAATGTCCGACGCGATTCCAAACGAGGAAACGTGGCTATATTTGACCGCCTCAACATGGCAAACTCTATATGCCTGGCTAACGATTCCATAATACGGGTACCCGTGACAAATAATTCCAACGATGAGATGCATCTGATGTACCATCAAATAAGTTTACAATCTGTAAAAGTGCGAAAAGAACGAGTCGATCAAATAACACTAATCGGAGTCAACTGCAGGATTCAACTCTTTTTTGGAAACACACATCTTGACCGCACGGAGAAGGAACACCGTAAAATGCTGTGGAAAATCATATCCCACTACCACGACGTTTTCACATCGCCCGGAGATCTACCATGCGACGTTTTCACATCGACGCATATGAATTTAGGAAGAAAACAATGTTTATTGTAACGCTCGAAAAATATATATATATACATAGCGCACGACTTCGTACATCTTGCCTTTAGGGTCGGACCCGAACTGGCTCGATCACGCATTTCTCGCGACAACACGGAACTCGCAACACAAGGTCAGAAAACGGCGAAATCAAAGATGTATGCGAGACGAGTTCACGGGAAATGCCTAATCCCCACAAGATGATAGACCGATTCCTAACGTCTCGTACAAACCACCTGAATGCCACTGCCACGAAACATCAAGACAGGTTAACGAAATGGTAATAAAAATATTATCTGGTAATCGAAGTTCCCGTATAATTCACCCTAATCGGTAGTATCCAAAAAAGCCAACGCATCACAAAATACGACACGGAGAATGGTCATCGATTTCCGATAAATAAACTAGCGGACGGGTCAAGACATTTGGAAAGAATGAAGCTTTTCTCCGCGTTCGATTTAACACACCGGACTCAATACCGGAGGGCATTTCGATGATACCAGAATGCTGTTTGAACTAAAGAATGCACCCGCCACCTTCCAAAGAATGATGGACACAGCACTAAAAGGGTTAACAGGTAAAACATGCCTCGCGTACCTCGATGCTATAGGGGTGTTCGGCTCAACATTAAAAGAACATAATGAAATTTATAAAAAACAATTAATAAAAACGTAATGAAATTTATAACAATTCAGCCACTTTCGAGAAGCCCCTTACCGAGCTCACAAAAAAGGACATGAAGTTCGCATGAATAGCTGCATGCTAGGCGTCATTTGACACTTTGAAAGATAAACTTGGCACCTCACTAATGCTTCAATATCCAAACAATGAAAAGAAATATCGAGGGCCCTTAATGTGTCCGAGAGAAGTTACAGCACTACAGAAAAATAACTCTTAGTAATAGCGTGGAGAATCAAGAGGCTAAGACAATACCTCCTAAGTCGAAAGTTCAAAATACAAACAGACCATAAAGCCCTTGTATGGCTCTTCAATGTAAAAGACCTATCGTCGAGACTTCTCCAACGAAGACTCAAGCTTGAACAGTACGTGTACGTTATAGATTATGCCAAGGGAAATAAAAATTAAGTTGCTGATGCCTTATCGAGGGTATACTACCACCGCGAGACATACTTCATGACGCAGTAATGCTTTCGGGTATAAAGTTCACCGCCTGAGGAAGAAATACCACCTCTAACCAACTTTTACCAAGAATATATTACGTGGGCCCAAACAGTGTGCAACAACAACAAAATAAAAGTTCTGTATTCCATGAACATGGGACACCGAATAGAAGTCATGAAGAACACCCCTGACAAGGGTAACGTCGCCTCACTAACACCCTATTATAAGAAGAAATGAATAGAGAAACTCGGATTGGCTACAGAATTTCTGGAACCATACAGAAACCACAACCTCCATTTCAGTTTCAGTGATCCCACCGTCACCAAAAGGGAGAAAGAAGCTCTACTAGATATTCTGAACTTGTTTGGAAATGAAAGCCGAACAGTCAGCAAGATATGCTTCATGTCCCAGGGTAAATTATTGGCAGAGCAAAACAGCAGCTATTGGCAGAACGTCATGGAAACAATCCACTCAGCATTTTTGAGCGATTTGTGCCATCAGACGACTCAAGGAAGCCCACGAATGCACCAATATGGAGCAAAATATGATAGGCTATATTTAAAACTACGAATGATGCCAGAAAGAGAAACTAATACAGATTAAGCACAAAGCTCCGGTCATCATACCAGACACACTTTCAGCCCTTAACGACAAAATTGCACTCAACATTTTTGGACCCCTTTCCATCTCTCAAAAGAAAGAGACCGTAAATAAGTACACATAAAACATTTACATTTCCAACCATATTGCAATTTGTTATATGACATTGACCGAATTGAACAAAGATGTTAACACTCTTTTGAACGCAATAGAGGCAAGAAGCCACGGAATAAAACACTCTCAAGTTTTAGTACCCACGACACTAATGAACGGAATCAAATGCTTTGAGGACCATTTTAACATCAAATACCGTATACCATTAGATACTGCAAACTGTAAAAAAATATAAGACATCAGCAAGAAATCGATCAACCTAATAAGCAACGAATGAGTGTATATCCTACAGATTCCTTTACTAGAACCTGACGATTACAGAATCCGACGACTAATCTCCAGTCCTTCACACATGCAAACAATTTCATCACTATTACACCGGAATCTGAAATCGTTTTGGTAAACAACGCAACGCACCTACTACCTTACGGTTGACCAAGAATATATTCGCAATTGCAGAACAGCAATCCTAATACAAATATGCAAACGTACATAACCTACCCTGCTAATGACAATAACCAAATGTAACAACCAAATTTTTACTCACAAGTCAACCTAGTTTCCCATCCCAACCTCCTTATCTTCTATTAGAGAAATTACGCTCAGTGATGAGAAAGCGTACATGGCTATTCCGGAACACGCGATGATCTTCAACACCATTTGTTCCAGAATAGGGGGAGAAACCAACCTCACTGCAGCCACCATGATAGAAGCCGATGAGAATTGCATGTTCAGTGGTGCAGGAGCCGCGATTAAACTCAGCCATTCAATCAATTATTCGCTGGACGTCACATACCAAAAAAATATTTCCCTTCAGATTCCGGAAGAAGATTTCGACCTTATATCAGAACAACTTATTCCCTCACAACATAATATTTATCCAGAAGAACTGCGAGGACTCAACCACAACCTATACGATCTACAGGCGGCCATAGACAGGGTAAAAAACGCGCAACGTACACGCATCTGGATAGACAACACCTTATCTGCTTGAGTTACGCATTTTCGAATGTATCGATTTTACTGGTCTATCGATACGCGATAAACTCGACGTTTTACGGAGGAGTATATCTATTTTTCATTTAAATAATCTTTGGACAAGTTTTAGTGAGAATTATATATTAACTCTTTGCGGTCGACCGGTGCCTCTCAGGCACCACGGCATGTGCTGCGCCAGCTCGACCGGTACCTCTCAGGCACCACTCGCATCGATCGGTAAATTGAGTGGTAACGGTGTTTATTTGTGTTTGGCCTAACGAATATCGCTTGACAAGTCTACCCGGCCTTTTGTAGATCATTTTATGAGGTGTCTACATAGCTATAAAGATGTCTTATCTCAAAAACACAAACAAATTTCAATGCGTGCATTATGTCTTGAGAATAATAGAACGATGACAGACGTCGCAACGCTAATTCGCTCTTTCAAAAAACGGTTCACCGTCTTCGCACTTTTGAGATAAAATGTCTTATCTCAAAAATACTTGCAAACGCGGGTTGGACTCTGCCTTCGATATTAGTTCGAACTCAACCTTCTTGGGAATCGCAATATTTCTTTCAAAGTTAGTGAGCCCAATAAACATGGAACACGACGAAGAAATGACTTCTAGTGAAGATGAGTTCAATTTTTCGGCAATAACGAACGAAATTACATCACTACATAGACAGCTTGCCCATGAGAATGAAGACGGAAGTGATGAATATAGTGACGACGTTATAGGTGTAAGAAGAAGAAAAATCCGAATAATCGATAGTGAATCTGAAAGCCAAGGTGGCCAAAAGCCAAAAGCCAACGTAGCACAGCTTCTACTTCACAGAGCACTTCTGAAATGATCCGACTCATTGGGAAGCTGCATGTTATTTTGATGGGACAAAAAAAGGATTGCAAAATTTGTTCCCAACGAAAGTCCGGCCAAAGACGACAAATTGTGTACTATTGTGACACATGCCCCGACAAGCCAAGAATGCACATTGGAGATTGTTTTACAAAATACCACAAGAAGAAAAATTATAGAACGTAATCTTTAATAAATATCCTTCATTAAGTTAAATAAATGTATGTAATGTTAAAATATAAGAGTTTAAAGTGTCCTATTGTGCCTAAAATTATTTTAAGTTAACAGAAACGAACTCATGAAATAAGCGCGCGCGCGCGGCGTTTTACTGTCGAGTTGCTGGTCAGCCCGAGAGAAAAGCGCGTCGAGCGCAAAGGTTAAACTCTACTAAGAGTACAAGATATTTGGTGTGTACCCTAATGTGCTGTGTGCTAAATGAGTTGTGTGGTGGACAGGGTCTCAAAAAATATACTAATCGCAACACATTCCTAAAAACGCCTAATATAGCTTTACGAACATCCATTAGGCACGCCTCATTCTTTCCCTACAGTCTCTCTTTTTTTCTCTCTTTCTTCCTCCTGAAAATGTCGTAAAAAACCGTCCCCAATTACCGCTTACCTTGAGTTAACGAGTACTAAAACATATTATCTCTGATGGTGTCAACAATCGGGCGACACCGTGACTGTCTCTGTAGGCCGGGGTTCGGCTGCCCGACCCCATCGAAGTTAAAACTCAAAGGTTATCACGTCCATAAAGGCGATCAAAATCAGGGCATCAATCTTTACTCGGACGGCTGGTTCTTCATTATTCATCGCGAATATCCAGCTACACAGCGTCAACCGAATAAAACTACTTCCTCCGTGTGGTAAAATTCCTCAGTCAAAGAAAGAGTCGCAAGTCCTAAGAAAGTTCCTCAGTCGTCTCCTCTGCGAGCCCACAGCGGCGACCGGTTAGTCTAGTAAAGGTGCTATCCCGGAAGTCTAAACAAATCGTACAACGGATTTGATCTCTACTTTTGATCGATCGGCGAGCAAGCAACATCACAACACCCATGTTTTTGAACGTCTCTTGGCAGAGTAGCGGGCCTTAACACTTTGACTGCCAAGCGTATTTTGTTGTATTAAACACATCGTTTGCCTGAATGCAAAATGTAAATAATGTGCTATTGGAAGATGCATCACTATTCTAGCAATAACTGCATTTATATAATAATTATTGCTACCATTGCGAATATTTTGGATCTTCAGTAAAATATCTTGCGCCGGTCACCGGTGACCACCGTGGCGGTCAAAGTGTTAAAACACATCGTTCCGAATGCGTTCGGCTGGAAGATGTCCCGCTTATATGGTTGAAAAGGGGTAGGAGGGGGCGACGAATGGAATGTAACCAATGCAAGTAAAGAACAAACGATTGGCGGACGTTCGACGATACCACATCGAGGAACGGTATAGTGGCCCTCACTAGTCCTCCGCCATGTTGAAAAAATTAGAAGAGCGTGCACAAGAACAAAAAGAAAAATTGATGTGTCACTGTTATCGTAAATTATAGTTCGCAGTTGAAATATTATTATATAATATTAATATTATTAATATATAATTGTTATTATTTTGTATTATTTTATAATAATTAATTATATATTCGTATCATCACATACATTCAATCATGCAAGCATCCTGTTGCATCGCAAGCAAACAAAGCGCAGTGTCTATGGAAAGTGTCCGACGACACACCGTCATCGTCTGGCACTTAAGGAGTTTCCATAGACACTGCAATAAACCTCGAAACTATCCATGTGGCCAGGAATGAGTACCCAGGTTATTTATGACGGGGTCTTGTGTTATATCGCCTTATCTGTAAGCAAGGACAAGCAGGACCCCTTATATACTAGCCTGGGATGTGTCACTCCACCCCCAACACATTATGGGGGGCCTCAATATGGAAAGCCCGAATATGGGAGGCCCCAATATGGGAGGCTCCAATAAGGAAGGCTGCAATAGGGGAAGGAGGGACCCTACGCATTCTGCCACCAAACTTTGAAACACTTCATTTTGAACCACAAGACAAGTCATTTCTTATTCAACCACTACACAAGCCACATCTTTTTTGACGTTTGGACAGTTCACACCTGTCACCACAGTTCAGCAAATAAATCATATACACAGTGACAAGGTTCTTTCATTTAAACAACCTGAGTATCCTGACTTAGGGATAATCTCTCATCGCGCAATCCGCATTTCAGCAATTTCCGACCAAAAATTTCCGAGGACTATTTGAAATCAGTTTGCGGCCTTTTAAGGAAAAACACATATATCCGTGCAAAACAAAATTTAATCTTCGACGAAGTCTCTCTGCAATTCGATACATTTGGTCCAACGTTTCTCCCAACCTTTTAAACCGCCAGAAAAAAATTGATCATCTAAACCTGAAAAATACTGGCGTACAGCGTTTTCCACCTCTGTACTTAACTTATATTTCTTTCCCTCAAGAGATTTTTTCAAATTAGAAAACAGGAAAAAGTGGCCAGGAGCGAAATCTGGTGAATAGGATGGGTGCGGAAGCAATTCAAAGTTTAATTCGCTCAATTTTAACGTTGCAACCATGCACATGTGAGCCGAGCGTTATCTTGGTGAAACAAGATTTTTTTCTTGGCCAAATGCGGACGTTTTTTCTTAAATGTGGCCTTTAATTTATCCAGCAATGCAGCATAGTACTGTCCGTTGATTGTTTCACCCTTTGCAAGGTAATCGATAAGAATTATTCCACAGCTATCCCAGAAAATTGTCGCCATCACTTTCCCTGCAGAGAGAACGACCTTTGCCTTCTTTAGAGTTGGTTCCCCCACCGCAACCCACTGCATTGATTGTTGTTTGGTCTCAGGGGTATGGTGGTGTACCTAGGTTTCATCGACAGTTATTACTCGCCGCAAAAATTCCGCTGGATTTTTTTGATACAGGTTACGACACTTGCGCGACATGTCAATCCGTATGTGCTTTTAATCACGAGTCAACAAGCACGACATCCAGCGTGCGGATCGTTTTCTCATATCTAATTGTTGATGTAAAACCTTGTGATGATGATATCCCACAAGTCTTAGTTATATCATTAACAGTCAATCGACGATCTTTCATTACAGTTTGATAAACCGAATCGACCATTTCGTCAGTTGTCGCGGTTTTAGGGCGCCCGGAACGTTTCTTGTGTAAAATGCTCGTACGACCACGTTTGTACTCGGCCACCCAATGTTTCACCGTTCTAAATAAAGGGGAGGCTTTACCGTATACAGAGTCTAACTCATCTTTTATTTCTTCAGTTTTTTTCCCTTTCAAACGAAGGAATTTTATCACTGCGCGATACTCAATTTTTTCCATTTTTTTTGTTGACTGGGATAAATTCAGGTCCAATAAAGACTATATTCAGTATTTTCGTTGCCAAGACTTCGGTCACTCGTCCTTTCATTACAAAATTCAAGTTGCATGCATTAAGGGTGCCAGGCCACACAAATCTTCTAGTGTTATTAAATCTTACAATGTCACACCAAAATGTATAAATCGTAACGAGCCATATACGGTTAATTTCAGTAAATGTTCCTCCTGTGGCTATACTGGGGAAAAAGGAATAAAATCAATCCTGTAAAACTTCTTCCCACCACTACGGAACCTATGACTTTCTTTTCTTTCCTCAATTGTATTCCTGAGCGCCCAACAAACTGGTTCCAGTAAATGGTGACCCGTTTCCCATTCTCCTTCCATTCCCTATGGGCACAAAACGTTAGCCTGTGTTAAAGTCCTTACTTCCTATGTAACCAGGATTAGTTACACGAATAACACCTCCGTTCCGTGGATACCTCCGTATCCATCCGTGTTCGAAGCTTCCACTAGGGAAGAAGGGCTGGGGGGACCCCCCCCCCCTATCCATTAATAGATCCAATTACTTAAACAATGACGATGAAGCCGAATACTTAACCAAGACGTTTCCTGGCATCGCGTTCTACAATTAGTATTAAATGGAAAATATAATAACATAATGCCTGTTAGGTCGATCTTAACATACGTAATGAAATTCTTGAGGAATCGTATTAGATTACAGTTTGATGGGCATGTGAACAGTAAGGTTGAGTTATCAATAATAATAATAAAGAAAAAAACGTTTCTTTGCTTTGTCCTCTAAGAGGGAAAACTCCTGTACTTTGGTCTTAACAGGCTCTCTGATATACCTTTTGACGACATTTTTAAGGAAATTAGGATACATGAAATCTCAGTGCAATCATACCTAAAAATAAAAATGAATCCTATGTCCAAATTCTGCATTTGCAACGTGGGATTTTTAACTGGAGTAGCTTTTAATGCTGTACAAAAAATGAATCGTCCTTTTACACACGCGTTTATTAGGATAAATACATATTCACAAAAAAGCATACTTAATGTTTCCCCTGTCAAACTATTGGATTCCTCCAACTGTAACCTTTTACTCGCATGCATTAAATGCGCCGGTAGGCATAAATCGGCAAATTGTACAAAACCGTATGAGATTATTCCCCAGATGTGCAAAAACGTAACGGCCCCTACAACGCAAAGTTTAGCAAATGCCCTTTCTTATTAGATTATCGAGATAAAAGAAGAACAAACAACATTGCTGTTCGCCTGGCCCCTGTCACCCGATTCCGTGCAATTAATACAACTTTAGATTTTCATAGCAACTGCGTACCGACATATGCTACAGTACTCGTATCTCCTGCTAAGCATTAACCTTGCTCCTTTCCTATGCAAGTTCATCTTGGCAATAATCAATATTTACGCCAAGGTTCCTAACCTTTTTTTTTCATTAAAACCCCTCTTCTTTAGAGACTGTGTGTGTCACGTCCTGAACTACCTGTGTTCATTTTCACATACAATCAAAATCACGGTCCCAACGATAGGGCAGATTAACGGTCGTGCATCATTGGGAAAACCACCCAAATCGCGTGAGAAAGTGCAAGAATACATGCTGTGCAATTTTATATTGTTCATAAAACATTCCGTTGCCTCGCAATCTAACAAAGGCACAGTTTATTAAGTGCCCGGCGACACACTGTCGTCGTCTGGCACTCAAAGAGTTCCATAGGCACTGCAATAAACTTCTAAAATATCAGTGTGGCCATGAGTTTGTTTCATCTGTTTCATTTACATCACTTTCTCTGCAAGCAATGACACCATATTAGCGTGATGTCACCCCCAACCCACCAGGATATTTTCAAATGACCCACGCCCCAATGTGGTGTCACCGGAGGATCAATAGTGGGAGGAGGGACACTAATACCAACTTTAGTTTTTCAACCTCAGTACAAATTCACTTCTCAGTCAACCACCACACAAGAAACATCTCCTTTGACACGGAAACAGTCCACACGCATCATCACACTTCAACAAAGTCAATCATATACTCAGTAACACAAAGTCTCATAACTATCCTAAGCTAACCGGGACTTATATTCTCTCATCGCGCAATTCCGCATACCGGCATTTTTTTTTACAACCTTCGGTGACGCGGTCAACACAGATTGGATCCGTCGTATCGGACGCGATACAACGAGAGAAACAACCTGTCCAACATACGCTCAGATCACCTAGGTAACGCTTACCTACTGTTCGTGACGCAGTCTCCTTTTGTGTAATAACTCTATTGGATATAATGATTAACCGCGAACTGGAAGGGATATCCGAATCGTTCGCTTTTTGTCCCTCTGCTTTTATTCTTTCAATTTCATGATTTATGTAACGAACTCCATCACAGGTGTCCACTCGATATGGCTATTTGTCATAATACTGTACAAATTCTCGGTCTTTAATGTGATGCCAATGTTTCTGCTACGGTTGGTTGAAAACCTAGACTAAGTCTTACATAACTTAAACACGTTTATAAGGATATACGAAATTCCGCGTGTTATTGCCCCAATATACGATTTAGACAGATTGCTCCGTGTGGCTGCTAGCCTACAGAAAAGGCTCAAAGTCTGTACCACCTCAAATCAGATCGCAGTTCTGCTTACAGCAACAAAAAAAACTTCCCCTAAATGGCTCCGTCGTCGCCCATCTAACTCTGCAACACCGACTCAATTTCTGGTAACAGGAACGAGCTGATTCGTGTTATTTAGTCTGTCAGTTACTATATGGACCGTTTATTTTGAAAGTGGTGTAAGTCCATTTTTTAAAAAAATGAGATATCACGCAATTTATGCTTAATTTAATGTAAACTTTTTATGTATAACTAGTTAGCATTTAATTTCTTAAAAAATACCCATGTTTTGTACAATTTAAAAGTGGTCGGTAAAAGAAATTGCGTAATCATTGATTATGAAAGTGGTGTAAGTCCAATTTGCAGAGACAGGTGGATTAGCAGATGGTTGTCGGGTAGTAGCCTGTTATTCTATATTTGTTTTATATTACGTGTCATATTATGTGTCAAGAGTTACTAGTTTAGATTACTTATTTTATTTTTCTCCTAAAATTGATAAGTTCATATTAACATCAGATAGCGATATAGGTAAGAACAAATGGTAAATCGATATTATTTTATGACGACTGAAAATATTTATTTTTTTTTAATTTTAAATAAATTCGCACAGAAATAAAGCCGATGAACATAAACAAAAGAATAATCTTAGAATCGAAGGATGAAGATAATTCCAATATGAAAAACAAATTAACGAAGCGTAAAAAGAGAAGAAGAATTATAAAGGCAGAATCTTCATCAGATGAGAATATTGTTACTGAGAACTTAGATTCTGCAGAACAAAATAAAGGAAAATATATGCAACGAATAAACAAAATTAAACGAAATACCGGACAAAAGTACTATACAAAAAGAGGAAAATTCATTCCAGCAATCCAAATAAAATTTGGAAAAGTCGCCCTAGCGCCTTTGTACCAAGACGCCAGGCTTATTACTTATGAAAAATATAAAGATATCAAGCAGTCATTATGTTATATAACTCCGGTGTCTCAGAATTATTTCAAAACACTGCCACATGCAGAGCATATGTAAACACTACCAATATCTTGTCATTTTAACAATCTAATTAACATTTAAAATTAAAAATACTACTTCTATTTTATATCTTGCCATTATATGTAAACAAAATTGGATTAATATGAAGTATATTTTAAGTAATATTTCATTGCTTAAAACTGAAGTTAAACGATTTTTACAATTGTCTAGTTTCAAAAGTGGTTTAAGTCCATTTGCAGCCCGTAAATATATATCAGTTCAGTAAAATTCGCCTAAAACAGATTTATGTAACCAAATGACATATTGATAAATCAGTAGAAAGATTGCCGGACTTCATATAATTTGCCTACATTTTTTAATTAACACCACTTTCAAAATAAGTGGTCGATATAATACTCATTAAGAAAACCCGGAGAACACCTCACATGGGTTTTTCGCTTCCAGGTTACAAAGTTTTTCGGCCTGATCGTGGCTGTGGTCAAGAGGGCATTGCCATTTTAATACATTGCCAACTAGTGAACTACGATTTAGTAAAATCCTCATTATGTCCTTTTAAAATTGTACTTGTTAGGTTTCATGTACTTAAACTCACCTTGAAGTGATATAAATTCCTCCCTGTAATAAACAGGTCGAGTCATTTTTTAATAGCGTAAGAAAGTTTGGAGCCTCATTCATTATCGGCGGTAACTGAAACGCCAAACATCGTCTTCAGAAAAACACTAGCGTTACCTCCACTGGAAGCCTGTTTTACCGACACATGCTCTTTATGGATTTCCATATGTGCCCATAATTATGAAAGTGGTCTAAGTCATATATTTCTTGTTTCGAGATATTTAATGAATTGCATTTGAATAAATTAAAAAATATTTTTACATTATGCGACATTTTAATTTATAATTTTATTAGTCTTAATTAATGGAAATTTACTATGAATATAAAATTTTGTGTGAATTTTATACGATAATATTATTTTTAAAGATTGAATTGACTTAGACCATTTTCAAAATTAACTGAATGTCCTATAAATGACTTAAAGCAATAAAGAACTTTGAGTTTTATTTGAAACAATAATTTGATTGAAATAATTCGTGAACATTTATTACATTTATTAATTATATTTAAACAGTAATCCATTTTTATCATTATTTCGAGTATTTAAGATTCTTAAAATGTTCCTGAAAAACTGGAGGGATGTACGGTAGTAAACTCATAATATCTTTATGTTTTTCTTCCGATATTGGTCTAATGGTGGTGTATAATGGAAGTAATTTAATATTTCCGTATATTTTTGGTCTTCCTTTTTTAGGTGAAAGATCCAAAACGTGAAATTTAGAATCATCTAAAGATGTTTTATAGAACATTTTATAAGGTTCATTTTTCAAGAATCTCATCCATTGAATTTGTAGCCAAGAGACAGATTCACCTGCGGTATTTTTTACTCTTCTTGTTATTGATTCTTCTAGTGATTTCGTTAAAAATGAAGTTGTCGTTATTATTAAAATTTGATTGTCATTTATTTTATTATGTAGTTCAGAAACGCGTCAAAGAAGGCCACGTGCCATTTTCAAGTTGTTTATATAATTTATTTAAATTTTTGACTTAGACCACTTTCATAATTAAAACTAAATGAATTCCATATAATGTTGAAATTACAACCACTATCTAATGGTTCATTTTTGACAATTTCGTAAAAATTACATTGAATAAATTTAGTTAAAAATAATGTGGTATGAAATAACTGATAAACTCATTTTTTTTAAATTTTGACTTAGACCACTTTCATAATTATGGGCACATATCACACCTTCCGTAAAAATCTCTCAACTATACATTTCTGTATTTTGAATTCTGATCTTGCCGTTATGTGCACTACGATGGATTATTTTAACACATCGCATATGCCGGTGACATCAACCGTTGACGATAAGATTAAGTTCGAACCTGTTCTTCCTGAAATTAATTGGGCGAAGTATCTCGCCCTCTTCTCCAGAATACAACTAATGTCTGGTATGGTAACTCCCGCTGATTTTACTCATTTTAATATTAAAAGTCTAGTCTTTTTTCTTCTAGCATGTACCAGAAAAGCCACAAAACTTGTAAGCGATTCCGCAAAGCATGTGTCGATATTAAAACGGGATCCAGTTCGTAGAGATCTCATTAAAAAAATCCATAGCACACGTAAGGCCGTACGTTACTACAAACAGAGTAAGATTGACGATGCGGTCGCACAGGTGGTTTACTGTTTTTCCGTCTTAGTTTTTTAATCATACAATAATGTAATTTCTTCCGGGTCATGGTTCCAGCACTTGTAAATAATTACAAAAAAAAATAACGGAGCTTTTGTTTAGACCACATTACAGCATATGCACTCAACCATGTGGCCTACGTGTACTTTGTCAGTTATATTACATTTACAGAGCATGTGTACACGATTCTTATTTTCCTGCTTCCTGGCGTGTTGTTAACGTAATCCCAGTTCCCAACTCCTGCAAGGATTACAAAAATTCTAGTAGTCACTGGCATAAGCCTATTGTCAAGCCTGGCCGCCGAACGCTGCTTGTTTGACCATAGTTCTACATTATTATCTATCCACAACGTGATTGATAAGGCCTAATTGCGGTGCGGGTGATTAGCAGAAAAGGAGGGTGAATATTTTCTATGGCCTGAGCATCAATTACTTACAAAATGAGTATTGCATTTTTCGGAACTTCTATGTAATGAAAAAGGTTATGTTTATACTTAATTAACCCTTTGACTGCGAAAGGCGTATATATACGCCCTCTGTACTTTTGTACTATAACACCTTTATTACTGTTTTACTGATTGATTCAACATTCAGTTTATCGTCCTATGTATTGGGTTGGCAACTAAGTGATTGCGCATTTCAAATAAGAAGGAAAACTCTTAATTTTTGTTAAAAAATATAACTTTATTCAATTAGATACTGTCCGTTTTTGTCGATAACCTTTTGCCATCGTTCTGGCAGTGTCAAAATTCCACGTTCGTAATATTTCTGATCTTTACCATCAAAAAACTGAATTAAATGTGATCTGACATCATCAGCGTTATTAAACATTTTACCATTTAAAGAGTTCTGCATGGAATGAAACAAATGGTAGTCTGAAGGCGCAAGATCAGGGCTATATGGTGGATGTGATAAAACATTCCAATCCAGTTCCAATAATTTTTGGCGAGTGATCAAAGAAGTGTGGGGCTTTGCATTATCATAGTGGAAAACGACACCCTTACGTTTTGGCAATATCGACCGCTTTTCTTGAATTGCATCGCTCAGTTTGGCGAGTTGTTGAACATACACGTTTGAATTGATCGTTTGGTTTTATGGTATAAGTTCAAAGAACAAAATTCCTGTATAATCCCACCAGACTGACAGCATAATCTTTTTTTGGTAAATCTCTGCTTTTGATGTCGTTTGGGCTGGTTCATCTTTCATCAGCTACGATCTCTTCTGATTTACGTTGTTATAAACTATCCACTTTTCGTCGCCAGTAATTAGGCTTTTCAGAAATCGATCAGTTTCGTTGCGTTTCAGAAGCGAATCGCAGATGCTAATGCGTTGCGTCAAATGAATTTCCTTAAGCTGGCGAGGGATTCATAAATTGAGTTTCTTGACATGACCAAGCATTTTTAATTTTTTTTTTTAATGTATGTATGCGATACATTGAGCTTCTCCGCAATATCATGTGTTGTACTATGACAATCTGAATCGATAATGGCCTTCATATGTATCTCATCGACTTCAACTGGACGGCCAGATCAGTGAGCATTTTTCAGTGAAAAATCACCAGAACGAAATCTGGCAAACTAATTTTGACACTGCCTTTCTTTCAAGGCTTCATTTCCATATACGGCACATAACTTATTTTGTGCTTGCGATGCGTTCTTGCCTTTTCGGAAGTAATACAATAAAATATGTCTGAAGTGCACGTCTTGTTCTTCCATTTTTAAATTGGGATAAAAACAAAACTAAAGCACTAATCGATATAATTTTTTTTGCTAAATTAAACGTAGAAGTCCAAATAATAAGAAAAAGATATAGGTTAGATGCAATGACTACGTTAACAAAACAAAAGAAAGTGTAAAGTCCATCTATCGACAAAATACGCAGTCACTTAGTTGCCAACCCAATAACATAGCAACTAAATATCGGCAATTGTTTCAGTATCATTCAGTCAATTGCCTTCTTATCACACTGCTCTTGTACGTACGCTCTCGTCTGATCGCTTCGTGCATTGATTCCTGCAAACCTGTTTCTTTACTGTATATGTAAGTATTTATTTATTTCATTTTGTGATTAGTGTTTGAATTTGTCCATTCGTTATTTTTTTAATTACCGATTATTATTGAAGGAATGCACAA
This sequence comes from Cryptocheilus praepositus, assembly GCA_033815515.1. Classification (NCBI taxonomy): domain Eukaryota; kingdom Metazoa; phylum Arthropoda; class Insecta; order Hymenoptera; family Pompilidae; genus Cryptocheilus; species Cryptocheilus praepositus. The sequence goes on along the minus strand of JAWWQZ010000024.1, from coordinate 114,047 downwards.
ATGAAGTCAAGTAAATTAAAATAGCTCAAAAAGTTACGAAAGATAAATAAAAAAATTAACATTTTTAATTTTTTTGCTATTATGATTTTTTAAAATATAAGAATGTTATCAAATTTCCGGGTACTGTTTCGGTCACTAGTCAGTGGACAAACATGCGGAAAAGGCGCCGTACATATCGATGGATTCGTCCAAGAGTGCGCCGCAGTCAAAGGGTTAATTTTTTCCCCATTCAAATTCCACTCTAAGACTTTATCATTAGGCGACCTTGCACTGAATGATTTTGCAAAATCTCTGGAACCTAGCAATTATGGTGTTTGTTATTGCTTGTGGTTTTGACCGCAATAATATCCGCCATCACTGGGTACTGCCATCCTTAAAATGTTTAATTCGCGATCTGTTAAACTTTGGTGAATATGCCTAATGTCCTGCTGGGAAAGTAATCAGTAGTAGAGCGTGCCACATATCATAGAGTATTCTACACAGTGCGACCAACTTGTCACAAGTATCCAGCACCAAAAAGGGATAAAAAACGCGTGATAATTTTTCCCTTCTGTGTAATCCATTCTTTTGAATAGGAGACATGTGGGTGGTGAAAATGTACTGTGTCGCGTGAATTTTCAATGCTTAACCCTTTGCACTCCTATGTCGAGTGGGACTCGACATCAGTTTTTATCTCAGGAACTCCTTTGTCGAGTCCCACTCGACATTTTTCCATGTCCAAATAAATAAATGTCGCGCACATGTTATCGATGCTCTCGAAATGTCACTAGAAGGCCTAGATATTCAGGTAATCGAAGAGAAATAAAAGAACCAGATGTGATCACAGATTATAATAAAAATATGGGTGGTGTCGATGTGGCAAACCAATACGCGACATCTTATTGTTTTTTACGTCGAGCACTCAAGTGGTGGAGGAAATATTTCTTTTGGGGATTAGAAATCTCCACAATAAATGCGTATATTTTATACAAAGAAAAAAACAAAAACGCAAGGAACAAAACCTATAGCCCACAAAAATTTCGCGAAAAGATTTTGTCGACGCTAATTCGTGATTGTCGTGCTGCAAATATGAAATTGGGGAGGCCTGGAACACATGATAAACACGATCGCTTAGATGGAAAGCCCCATTTCATTTTCGTACATCCCGAAGGAAAACACAAAGACTGTGCAGTTTGCTCAAATAGAAAAACACCTGGAGGAAGAAGAGAAACCACCTATTTTTGTGGAACGTGCGAAAGAAAACCAGGGTTGCAACTTGGAAGTGGTTTCAAAAGATATACGCTTGAAAATTTAAAAATACGACAATGATGTAAATGGAACTGGTATTTACGTGAATTTGTTTCTTTCTTTATTTATTTAAATTGCCTTATTTTTTAGTTAAAGTAAATTTCAAATAAAACACTTAAAAGCGTTGGGAGCTGCTGGTAACGAAATTGAAATAAAATTCGGAGTGCAAAGGGTTAACTCAGTCGAGAGCTTGCTCGTATATCCTACAGATGGTGATCTTTTCAAGTTCCTGCAGCAGTATGGTCGATCAGTTAGTGGCGAAGAGTGCGGTAAGTAGTAGTGGTAGTAATTACAGCGGTTCCTAATTATTCATTTGCACGTCTGTCTGTCCTATTTTCATGAAAATCACTTTGCAAATATTTTAATTTACGATAAATATCGATGTTATTCCGTGCGGTACCAAGCGTGCGCAAATGTTTGTATTGTAACGTTGCAAGATGGCTGTAGATATTAGGACGATATGGAAATGGTCTTTGCGAAATATCTCGACTCTAAATACACAGAGACACCAGATTTTGAACGGAACAAAGATACCAGCGTTTCGTGCCGGTTTTTAAACCGCCATGGATCCTACGAAAGAACTGAGATCAAGCATGTCAGTTAAAGCTCCACGACTGTTCGAACTGTGGGTTCTGCAGTAAGTGCCGTATCCCTTGACAATGTCCTCTTACCAGAGTTTTAAAAGACTCTCCCCACTATATGGCTAGATCCTTTCTTTAAAATGTTTATTCTCTTGCACACACAACGAAACATCGATGACGTGGGGCCATCAGCTTCGTGTTTGTGGTTCATCAAAAGACTAAACAAGCCCTTCAAGAGGCGCGTAATAAGGCTCCAGACCACTTGCAGCCGTCTTAGAAACAGTTTCGAATGTTATCAACATAAATACCGTTATTCTTTGTTTCGGGTATCTGTGAAGGCTCAAACCTTCCATAACCGACCAAAACCACCAAGAATATTTATTGATGTGCTATGAGATAAATACATATTATGAGATGAGATACGTCGGTGGTTATAAATGTGTCACAAAATGGTGGATTTGTTTTACAAAACTGAAATTACTTCGCGCGGTTTTTAGAACTACAAAGTGGAACACACTATCACATGATTTATTTTCCAATAGACTTGTGATTTCAATGTTTCTGAATGATAAAAGACTTCAACTTCAACAATAATTTAAAAAAATAACTGGATATGTGTTCGATACAAAAGACAATAGAGGTAAGCATCGTGCGGTTAAAAAACTCGTCTTTTAATTGGTCTTTCTTTTGTGTCGAGAGTGACACCTACAAAAATCTGTAGTGTCGGATTTTTACCGGCTAAAACCCCCTTGATCCCACGTCTCTACACCGATTATGACTGACTCTAGGACACCTCTGACTTTGTCTAGAGCCGCCCGGTGCTGCGACATCAACTCGCTCATCCCTTCGGTGGTTGTTCAGCCTACCCAAGAAGTGGTTCCCGAAATACCGTACGGTGTATTGAAATTGGGCGTATTCATCATACCCCAGATACGATATATGTATATCACTGCACACGCATACGTCCACACAACACATATCCGCACGCACGCCGGCATTCGCAGCTATAATCTTAAGGCGGGATTCCCGTCTAAAGGCGTGATTTTTAGGTAACCTTTAGAATTTTTTTTAGGAAAAACGATGAGGTCTTTCGGATTGCGGTTTTTTTCTGCATATTAGTACACGTTTTAACTATTCAAAAATATTTTTTGTTCTCTCAAAATTATAAACATGAACGCCGTACGAGAGGTTTTATTAAACAATAAAAAAAAAAGTAGTTCCATGGTACCCATGATTCTGACCGTTCCGTTCATCAGAAACAAAAAAACAAAGAATATTATTAAAATATATGAGTATGGCTATCGTGTGAACTACGACGAAAAAAAAATCTTGAAAATTAAAAAAATAGCATGACTTTGAAAATTAAGTATCGATTTTGTCACAATTTTTTCAGCTTTAAAGTATTGTAAAAATTGTTTAAATAAAGAAACCAATTTGATTGTAGTTCACACTAAAGCAAGATATGTGCTGAAGATGTGTGCGTTCTCTGAGCGCAATCGGTTCGATAGATTTTGCGATATCGTGGGTACCAATTGCGAAAATGTAGTTTCGCGAAAAACGTGTTTGAAGTTTTTGAAGAAATTACTCAGAGATAACACGCAAATAATTCCAGTTACATTCAATTTCCTATTCCGGGACCATAAAGGAGGCCTTCCTGTTCTTCGTACATGTCTTGCAGAGCCGATTTTTTGATTCTGAGTAGCACTCGTTCGTTTTGAACGACATTGGACGACCGCTGCTCCGATCGGCTGCCGCGAGTTTGGTTACGGGAGTGGGCGTATATTTCCGCTTGTTGGCCAATTGCAATTTCCATGAGGTTCATAATTTTTAAAATGGGTAAAAACCTTTCATTATAGTTTATCACGGCTAAAAAGGTCGCGATTTCTATCGTTTTTGTAGCACAGTGCAGGTGTTTCGGGGCCATGGTCCAAATCAACGAATTCAATGATTCGTTGCTATTCTGATAATGTAACTCATCATTCGATAAATTCTTGTAAATAGGTTTTATAATTTCTAATACGTTATCATTGAGAGGCGGATTTTTGTGATTGAAGCCAGCAAGCGTGCCGGCGGCTTCGGCTTTGCGCCACTTACACCAACTGTCCTCACCCTCCGGACAGTTTTGATGCTGCGGGTTTTCATCATTACAAACTACAAGAGATGCAATTTTTGTAAAAACGATGAAAAAATTCACGATGCAATAACCAAATTCTTTCGAAACAGAAAAATCAGTATTACTGGAAGTCAGTAATTTTTTTACCGACGTACTCGTAAATTCCACGTTTTAGCCAATTGTGAATCTATTGCCTGAGAATTTTCGTTTTTTATGACAATCTGAATGAACCCGATTTGCTCTGGAGTCTTTTTGATCAGAGCTGAAATATGATACGTAAACAATGCTGTGTTGCGCAGCCCGTAACAAAATACGAGCGCATTTACAGCGCGCGGCAGGAACATCTGCATATATGTGGCTACAACTTTGTTAATTTAAAGAATTTGGGGAAATTCTTTTGCTCACATATTCTCCATGTCATATACTTTAAAAATATAGAAAAAAAAAATCGATTTTTTTGACCGTCTAGACGGGAATCCCCCCTTAACCCTTTCAGCGCTGAGTTGCTCCACGTTAAGCGTGCGCCGTGGACTGCCCACTCCGTACGAAAAATCCTACCGGGGGCTGCGTGCTTTTTATGAAAGAGTGCAAGTTGAGCAGACTTGTCCGACGTTATGCGTGCGCCGTGGACTGTCCACTCCGTACAAAAGAGACTGAATTTTCATTGCAAGGTATATTGATTGTAACTGAAGTAAATTATGCGGTGATTTCAAAAGCCTTAATAATCATTTATCGTATCCAAATCATTGGATTTTTTCGATAAGTGTACCCTTAACCCCGAATTTGATTCATCAAAATTATATAATTTTGGTACAAAATTTTTCTTAGACCATACAAAGTTTTTATCCGTATAATTAAATGTCGACTTATTATTCTCATCGTGTAGACCTTCATCCTCTTCAGAAGATGAACTAAATATTCAAACTCGTCTTCTCCTTTGCTTATACAATGGAACGGCCTCTTCGGTTTCCGAAGCTACAAAAGAAGGTTTGATTATGTTCGTTCTAACATCCAACCTATTGTACTGATATTTACCGCTTGTGTCACTGCTTATTTCTAATCTCTTGCACTTCTTATATATCTCGTCGGAATCCGAAGACGAATTCCTCATCTTTTTTCTTTCAAATGTTTTAATTTCAAGTGTTTCAATGTCATGTGCATAGGCCATGTAAGTACCACTGTTACTAATGCGTTCAAACTCATTCTCAGACATTTTAGGGGTAATTGAAAATGAAGTTTTAAAACGCAAAAAACAGATTTTCAGAAAGTAACAGTATTGATAACCTCAAAAGTCGTTGGCAGCGATATGTTAACTAATGTGAAATGAATGCGCACACAAATTTAATGGACAATACTGATAAACGATTGCATAAAAGTACATTTAAACGCTTATTGACTTTTTTATATTTATATCTTTATATCTTTTTTATATTTATACTACCCGTCACATATGCGTTCATAACCTAAACCGAATGGTTGTGTGAGAACGCATATATGGGTTCATAGCCAAAATCGAATGGTTGTGTGAGGACGCATATATGGGTTCGTAGCCAAAATCGAATGGTTGTATGAGAAGGCATATATGGGTTCATAGCCAAAATCGAATGGTTGTGTGAGAACGCATATATGGGTTCATGGCGCTGAAAGGGTTAAGCGTACGCGTTCTATTTGAACGATGGGCCTGACATCTGTCGAGTGCAGCTGACTGGGCGGACGAGCCGCCACTTGTATTACTGTGAACCCATTCGCTGATACCCAGCTGCCGGCTGCATCCGACGCCAATGGTAGTGCAATGGCTGAAAACCACTGCTAATGGGTGTCACCAGCTCTATCGACCGCTGCTGCGCTTACCTGTCGGATTCTCGCGCGTTCAGACTACTGATGACCGGAGGCCGCCTCCGGTTGAATACTCGAAGAGGCTGCCCGTTCCCAAATACCTCTGGTAAGATATTTGAAAGCGAGAGGTTCGAACTTACCGTGCCGCGGAGGACACGGCGTTTACATATTACCACGTGGCATACTCCGAGCATGCACTCTGTCGTGCTCTAACCCTTTGGCTGCCAGTCTTCGGTTCCTATGCGAAAACTGCCACGGGCCGATGCATCGGCTCTGTGCGGTTACATTCATATTATCGCTCCGATGAGTGTCAAGTTTGTTTTCCGTCATGCTTGCTCATTATCTTTAATACATTTTTGTGAAAATAATTTTCCACGTATATTTTATATAATCTAAATACAAACATTTACATTATTTATTATTAAATATTTCATTCCACTAAAATTGTATTCAATATCTTCTAAGTTTGAAAAGAATAAATTTTAAGTTTATCTTATCTTTTCTCCAGAAAATCGGCATTTCGCTCTTTATAAAGTAATTCATAGAAGCGTGAATATCAAATCGATCCTGGCAGTCTTCGCGCGTACCGCGTAGATGGGCCCGACAGTAAAAGGGTTAATGGTCCCTCCCCTAACCGTCACATGAGGCTTGGGAAGAGAAATCTAACACAAATACGGATTTTCACAAGGAGAGGTAGCGGTAGTGTAAACTATTTTCTCGCCGTAAAGCTTCTATCTTGTTCTATGCCCAAAAGTATGTAAAATTCTAAAATATTTTTTCCAATGGCCGGTAGTTTATTATAAAATTGCATAAAAACATTTACAGGAGGGTAATCCTCCTATAATGTTCCAGTTGATTTCAAACAACATTGCAGTTCATGCAGCAGCGTGAACGGTTAGTGACGCGGCATGGACTAGTTCAAATTTCGAACGTGCAGTTTTTCCCAATCTAATTTTTATGCACCAAATTTCCTTTTATTCGAAGTAGGTCCAAAATGCTGGAAGAAGATTATGTGTTTCATAATAATGACATTAAATTATAATCAGTATTTTCCATTAGATGCAAAAGTCTTTAAAAATGGTTCAATAGGTAACTATAGGTGAAATTTTTGCAAAAATATAAATTGCGACTCTAAAATAGACATTACAACTTATTGAGACAATCATTATACGATACAATTTTTTTTGTTCCTTCCTTCAAAAACATTATGTTAGATTTCTTGAAAATCACACAAATGTTTAATAAAATGTGAATTTTAAAATTTTAAAATTTAGCAGCCTTATAAGGTATGCAATATTATTAAAGTCCTTCTGATGTAGGTTGTTTGGTGTTATTAAAATAATTATTTGCTCTAATTGTTTCAAAAGTACGAAAGAGTTCCCTTTAGAGGATCTACAGAAAAAAAATTAATCATAAAATAGAAAAGTATGTTCTGTGTGGTATGTATGGTGTTGATGAGAACTCAAAATGCATTATATATTGTTTAATTTCGAAATGCTCCCAACTCGTAGGTAATGGAGGTAGTTTTGCGATTAGAAGTCAGTCGGAATTTTCTTCCTATGTAACCTGGGTTGGTCAGGTGCCGATTACAATAATCTCTGAGTGTGTGGTCATCCGTGTACTGTTTTACCGTGGTGTCAGTGGCTGATGTTACAATGATGTAGTTTACGTTTTTAATGCTGCAACGCGGAAAGTTATTGTTTCTAATTTGTTTTGATTCAGTCTATAGCATAGAACTAAATAGATGTGGCTAAGGTACATAATTCTATATACGAGGGCAGTCCGATAAGTACTTAGCCTCACCGCCTAATGGCGCCACTATCGTAGAAAAAAAATTACTATCGTGTAATACATTCTCGTAGACGATTACTGTCAAAATTTCAGCCATATTGGATTTGTAGTTTTGTTTTGATCGCGTCTGAAAGCCGGCGTGTCCGCGGATTATGCAAAAATGGAAAAAGAGCAATATCGGTCGGTGATTCGATTCTTGTTTTTGGAAGAAATCGCGCAGCGAAATCAAAGAGCGCTTGGATGCTGTGTACGGTGACTCTTCTCCTTCAATGGCGACCGTCAAAAATTGGTTTAACGAGTTTCAACGTGGTCGCACTTCAGTTTTTGATGATCCACGCCCAGGTACCCCAAAAACAGCTACCACGGAGGATAACATGACAAAAGTCCACGATCTCGTATTGGCAGACCGCCGACTGAAGGTGCGCGAGATAGCTGAGACAGTAGGCATTTCAAAAGACCGCGTGAGTTATATCCTGCATGAAATATTGGGCATGGGAAAGCTTTCTGCTCGATGGGTGCCGCGTTTGCTCACTCCGGATGACAAGCGCATCCGTGGGACCACTTCAGAGCAGTGTTTGACACAGTTTAAGCGCAATCCGAAAGAGTTGCTACGTCGTTTTGTAACTGTCGACGAAACGTGGATCCACTGGTACACACCAGAGACCAAGGGACAGTCGAAACAGTGGACTGCGCCCGGCGAATGTGCTCCGAAGAAGGCGAAGACTGTCCTACCGGCCGGAAAGGTGATGGCCACCGTGTTCTGAGATTCACAAGATGTGATCTACATAGTCTACCTGGAGAAGGGCAAAACAGTCACATATTGTACTATGCCGAATTATTGAGCCGATTCGGCGCCGAATTAAGGAAAAAACGGCCCCATTTGGCGAAGAAAAAGGTGCTCTTTCACCATGATAACGCACCGGCTCACACCTCTACCCAAGCTACAGCCAAATTCGTTGAATTAGGTTACGAACAGCTGCCCCATCCATCGTATTCTCCAGATTTGGCCCCGTGTGACTTCTTTTTGTTCCCAAACTTGAAAAAGTCACTTGCTGGGCAGAAATTTGAGTCGAATGAGGAGGTTATCGCCGCCACGGAGGGCTACTTTGCAGATCTCCAGAAAACGTATTTTTCAGACGGGTTGAAGAAGTTGGAGCATCGCTGGATCAAGTGTATCGAGTTAAAAGGAGACTATGTTGAAAAATAAATCGTCAATTTTCCAAAATTTTCGTTTTTCTTTTGTAGGCTAAGTACTTATCGGACTGCCCTCGTAGATGTAGCTAAGGTCCTGTGTATCATGTCTGTTACTTATACAATTTTGATTCTGAATATGCATAATTTACTATATTAATCGCTTGCCATAATTTCACTCTGTATCTGTATTTTGGCACTGCTATAACTGAAATTAGGTTTTCATCTATTTTATGTTTTGTTAGTGCGGTAGGATGCCCCAAGTCTAAATGGACACTGTTTCTGTGAGCAATTTATCTGAGTTTTATTTATTGCTTGGTTTATCCTATATAACATTTATTGTACCCTAAGCAAAGAATTTAATATACAACACGTGATTTTAACAGAGGGAGTGTGGGATATTTCGACTAGCTTAAGCAAATTTTCCCTGTACTTTAGTGTATCTTACACCGTGAATGCAGATAGTGCTTGTCAAACTGCCTTTTTAGACGCTTACGCAGTCCTTTCGCGTATGATACATCAACCTTTTCAATGCAATTTGTGTTAGATTTTTTGGGAAACATATTGTTCACTAAACCTGTTGCGTATTGCATACAAAACCTGTTGTGTAATCTAAGATTCTTTTTTGCGGAAGTGCAGCTTGGAATGGAACCTTTTTCTGTATATATTTTCATTTAAATAAAGTGTCTCTCTCCGAACGTTTGTCAAATGTAATCCGCTCCCTCCTCAATAGCTCTCATGCGTAGATTGTGTTCCCGGCATTTAAGACCATCAATTGCAACATGTGTCTAATCCTAATAATGTATCCATACTGTGATCAAACAAAAGTAAGGCTCTCCAAATAAAATACAAACGGTTTATTTAATTTATAAATTTATTATCATCCCCTTCAAAGTAGTCCCCATTGGAGACGATACACTTTTGCCAACGTTTTTTCCAATCTTCAAAACAACGGTTAAATTCGATTTCCAGAATGTTCTGCAAGGCGCGCAGCGATTCTCATTGAATCTCTTCAATGGAATCAAAACAGTGACCTCGAAGCGGTTTTATGAAGCCGAGACAATAAGAAGAAGTCACATGGAACTAAATCCGGCGAATACGGTGGTTGTGGAACGATATGGGTCGAATTTTTGGCCACATAATCACGAATAACGAATGCAGTGTGCACATTATCGCAGTGTAAAAAGCATGAGTTATCTCGTTATAATTCTGACCTCATTTGTGAATAGCTTCACGCACACGACGCATAACTTCTGTTTTAACATTTCCAACGTGCCAGAAGCCGAAATTCCATTTTTGTAGCAAAATTTGATACAGATTCTTTGCTGAGTTTTTTCAATTCATAGTGTAAATCGACGAAAGCACTTTTTTAGGTTATAATAAACAAGCGTATCTCAACAGCTACTACAGATATTGATATAAAATTTTGTTACAGATGTCTCTTAGAGTGCTACCAACCTAACAAAAGAAAATTAACTTGTTTGAATAAGCCAGCGCAATTTAAATGGAAAAGTCTTACTATTTTTTTCTTTTATCGCAGTATTATCGTAATTAGCGGTGGGGCACAAGTGACACAACAGCATAAATTAAAATGTTCCAATAACATCGAAATTAAAATAATCTAGGTATTCTTGAAACTACGGGTGGCACTTTCTTTTTATTAACATATATGGACTAGTTTTTTGATTATTTAAAAAAAATCTCTATTTTGCTTTTGTTGTCGTAATTTTCAAAAGAGTGCATATTTTCTCCAAAAAAATTGTGAATCTCATCAGTTTACTCTAATCTCTTGTTATATATATGACTGGAACTAGTGTGCCAGACTATATGAAAATGTTTACGCTATCGGTGTAGGTAATTTTTTTATTAGACAATTTTTCGTACCTTCCCACCCTGTATATTATTGACTGCATAACTTCAAATCTCTTGCGCATACATGAATACTACAATCGTTATGTATACATATTGTTCGTGTGTGCGGCCATAGGCTCATCGGTGATTTTGACAGCCAATTGCCAACGGAATAAAATTAATTAAAGTCAAGTAGTTTTGCGTCCTGTCCCTGATTTGCGGCTTTGTTTTAAATAATATAGTACCCTCCGTATCCATCGCTCGACTGTCCGCGTCTACCTCAGCGGCGACAGGTCACCGCTGAAGGGTATAACTACCGCGCCGTGTGGGTCGAGAGTTCATATATCGCATTATACCAGGTTGTCCAATAAGTTTTATCGTTCGATAAGAAAAACACATATATGTAGGGTATGGTTCTCAATACCTGTTATTATGTCCAGTATTTGCTGTGTTATGGCTACTACGGCTAACATCTTAGTATGTAGTTGGTTGCTACATGTAGTCTACGCGTTTTATCGTGTTTCCCATCCCTGAAGTATTCTTATTACGAAGTTTAACGCTGTTTTCAAAATAAAATTCTACATATGTGTGTTAGTTAATCTTGTAAGTACGAAATTTCTGTAGCTTTGCAGATAGTGCAAGTTTTTTTTATAGAATCATTTGAGCGAAACAACATGTGTTACCATCAATCAGTGTGAGGTTATATTAATTTTAGTTACGACTTACGTAGTATTTTTAGTCGGCGGATGTCGTACCTGGTACGACAAGCTTTAGAAATCGATCGATTTTTTACCATCTTCATTTTTGTTTTTTGATAGGCCATTATGTCAAAGCGGGTTTATAATCGTTTGAAAAATGAAGATATGGTGAGTTGTTAACCAAATTATCGAAAGGTGTTTTTTTAATGGAGCTCATCGAAAATATGGGATTCCAAAACGCTAAGACGTCATTTTAAAGGATTAAATAAGAACGTTAAATTTTTTTGAGTTATGGAACAAGTTAGTTGCGCAAAAGTTAGAAGCAAGCTTTTTTGCAACTGCAATATTCTAAGAAAACTTGCCTATCAACTCGCTGAAAAATATAATTTACCACACCGTTTTAACAGAGAAAAAGAAATTGCAGGGAAGAAGTAAATTTATGAAAGATAATCCTTGCATCCTTAAAAAAGCAACATCAATGGCCAGAAAGCATTCAATAAAGAACTAGTTTATAAATTCTTTGATAAATATGAATCTATATTAGATGAATATAGTTTCACTGCAAACCAGATTTATAATGTCGATGAAACAGGATTATCCACCGTTCACAAACCATCTAAAATAATTGCTCAAAAAGGTAAACATCAAGTTGGGGCAATTACAAGTGGTGAAAGGGGCTTGTTTATATGATTTGAATGGATCATGGCCTATGAATATTTAAACGTCTCATCCAATAAATGATTACTTAAAAAAAGACACATGTTCTAAAACGGATGGATAACATCAGAGCTTTTTAATGGTTAAAGCATTTTATCAAATATATCAAGTTGAGAAAAGTAACGAAAAGAAATTATTACTTTTTTGTATCCAAGCTATCGATCTAGCGTATGGCATTATTATGTTATCTTTCCCTGCACACACAACACATCGTCTCCAACCTTTGGATAAATCTTTTTTCAAATCTCTCAAAGCCAATTATAACGAAGCATCATCTACTTGGTTAAGAACAAATCCTGGTAACACAATTAAACAAAGTACTGTGTCAGAACTATTGGGGATTGCATACTCAAAATCTGTTCGTATGGATATTGCTGTGAATGGATTTAAATCTACCGGTATTTGGCCATGCAACAGACATGAATTTCAGGATGAAGATTTTTGCGCTCCAATAGAAGATACAATGACTGAAGAGCCTTTTCGCACAAATGCTGATCAAGTTGTGAGTAATCAAACTCCTCCAGCACACGAAATAACACAAAAAATCCAAGAAGAAGAAGCAACTATGGATCTTATCGCAAGATCTTCAACTTCAAACCAAATAAAACAACAGTTAAATACGTTATCTCCGATTCCAAATATAATAAACGGAAGTCGTGCAAGCGCAACGCCAGCAGTCGAAATAACGTCAATTGTGAATAAAGAAAATGTAAAAAATGCAATGAAGAAAAAGAAAGATGCAATCACGAATCAACATTAAAAATTAAAAAGAAGAAAGGCAATTATCGGCGATTGGTTTTGAAAATACTTTGTGACAATCGAGCATGATACAGTGCTTGAAATAAAAACATGGGTGCACGATCTTGTAACAAAGAATAAAGAAATATGTGTGTGATGCTTGTATTTAATGAAAATGAACTCGTTATTATTGATTTCTTTTTTTTTTGTTATTGAATAATTCTTAATAAAATGATCATTCTTAATGAATATATTCTAAATAAATAACCAATAATTGCATTTTTAGGTAGACTTACGCCGGGTGATACAAACACTGGTTTCGTAAGTCAAAATTTAGCTTTATTTATATGACAACACGGATATTTTTCAGAATTGTTCTAATAAATAAAAACAATATTTACGCAAGAATCGAATAGCAAATATAGTTTTTACATATTTGCTAAATACTCAATGTTATACATATTTTGTTAGGGGGTATTGAGCAACTTTACCCTATATGTGTATGACGATGAGAATGAAGATGATAAATGAGGATATGATATGAAAAGAATTTACCCATGATATATCGGTGAAATTATATGATACACGTTGTGTCTGTTGTGCGACAAAATGGCGTGCATGATGCACGAGTAAATGTAGGTATACGGTCAGCGTCGGTACTGTAGGTTACGACAGTTACCATTTGCATACGAACGGTGCCTTTTCGCTCTGCAACTTATGGGCCGCCTATTTTTCCCATAGCTGCGGACTTAATCCATTGTTTTGCGAACACACTCCCACTTTTATACACGCACCTTCTTCCGCGTATACCTGTGACAGCACCTGCCGGAGGCCCCTCGAATTTCGGTATTTTGTGCCACTGCCCTCAAGGTCATCAAAAAAGGGTGGCGGCAGGGTCACAGGTATATTCCATAGGTACTCACACATATGCACACGCATTTATACATATACACAAACCCACAGTGGTTCGGCCACGATGACACTTATTCCCATGTGTAAGACCATTTGGTTGCAACGGGTATGCCATGCATACTTGTGGCCTCACTTGTTGAGAAATTCGGGGTTCCGGGGCATCCCTTTCAAAGCCATAAAAAAGGACCAAAGAAAAGTCGTCCGTAGAGGACGCGGATACCCGCACACACACGCACACACACGCACACCTACCAATGTTGACTTGAAAATAGTGTCAAATGCCGACTATAACCGGCACTGCACATTGTGCCGTGGTTAGCCTTGCGGTTTATCAAGACGGCCTCCATGGGAAGGACGTTGAGATGCGTTCAATAAACGCGCAAGCCCAACGCATAATGCGAATCAACTCGCGACCAGTTTGCTTAGGGTGCAGGCCCCATACCCAATGATTATGACTCGGGCACGCCATACCCCCCGGGGAATCCCAGTCTCTCAGCCACTGGTAAGAGCTTCATGAAGGGAGGAAAGGATAGGGGAGGAAGTTATTTTGAACCCACTACCAGTAGTCGCCCCTGCAGGCACAGTAAAACTGCAATACCAACTGGGGCCGTAGAGTCGCGACTCTCCAAGCTGGTGGGGAGACGCCTTGGGGTTAGTTAGGAGAAGCCCCCAGGCCACCGCTCTCTTGCGGGAAGCCAACTGGTAACAATATCTAGGACCCCTATGAAAAAAATATACGCGCTTCAACAATTCATAATAGCAAGTGAAAAATGTAAATGGGGAAATGTGGGAAATGAGACGATTTCTTGAAAAAAAGATCACGACGAACTAGTGTGAAAAACAATCGACAAATGGAGTATTCAAGATCCATATTTGTTCAGACAAACTACGGGCAGGTTATGCAGGTTCTATCACTTTGTGTTAGTAACAGTAAGTGATAGCGAGTTCGTGTAGTCCCAATGTAAGTTACCTACGCGCCACGTGTCAAATTAAGATGACCGTACTATAAGTATGCAGGTAAGGCTCTTGTTTCGGGCTGAGTGTTTTTGAGTTTAAGTGTTTTTTTTTCACAAGAACAGTGCAGTGTGTACTGTTGCGTATTTTCTAATATTCTTACAGTATCTTCAACTGCATTACGCAATCGTTGCACACGACCATCCCCAAAATAACGCCCTCTTGCAACACGACCTTTTTTTGCATTACCTAACGAATACTACTAAAAAATCCCCAAATAGAGATGATCCTAATGGCTACAGGTTTTTTTTTGGGGAAACGTGACTTTCGAAAATCTTCCACGAAAAGCCCTCACTACTTAGCTCTACAGTTCCTTCCGAAAAAGCGTTAATCCTCCGTCTAAAAGGCTCCTATATATACGTGCTCTGCAATAACCAAGATTAAATTTCCAGTTGTAAGCGGAAGGTATGTTACATAAACTAAAATTTGTATTGTGTGCAGTTTAAAGCTATTTGGTCATTTATTCACCTTACGATACTCTGGTGCATATGTAAGTTAAACGTTAGCGCCCATGAGTTTATGCAATAGTACTGTGTGAACAAATTCGGTGGTAACAATTACAAAAGGGACGAATGATGGGAGGATGAGAACTGTCTATTGGCGGATAGTGGATGGAAAGAGATAAAGTGCATGTTTAAGAGGTTGACAGGTCGAGGTTTCATTTTGCACATGATTGAGGGGTTCAAGAGCCTTAGTACAAGGTTGTGTATGCACTCGTGAGAAATGATGAGCAGTGAAATCAACCGGAAAATAATATATAGTGTCCCCATTGCGGACTTAAACGATTATATTGGAAGCTTTTTTACTCATTATCAGCCAACTTGTGGATAACCGGAACAAAAATGATTTATTTTTTTCCATAAACCCAAGAATCACGGAACATATAAAGTGTGAAACATAATTAACAATATACAAGCTCAACGAAAAAAGGACATCTCATAATTTTTGAAAGGAAATTTTAAGAAAGTTACGTGTTAATTACTGGTATTCGTATCTTAAAAAATGGCAAACTTAGTTCGTTAACTGAGACGATTCCGACTATTCCGGTTATATTATACAAAATAAAAAATGAAAGAATTTCATTAAATCTTCGTATTGTGGTTAACACCAATATATCAAAGATGAAGACAAATTTACTTTTATAAAAATGACGTAAGGTTGATTATTAAAAGTCGTATTTTCTTAATTTTTTTCGTACTTTTGGTCTTATGAAAAGTACAGAAGGTCAAGTTGTCAGCCTCGTTAAATTACAGGATATAACGGCATATTTTCGGAATGTGTCTGCAAAAATTCAAATCAATCTGACTAACCAGTCTGAAAAGATAATGTCAATTATTGCATCCAAAGTAGCTCAAGCTCGCAGGTGACCAAAGATTTTACAGTCACAAATATCGTGCATAATTGCAAAAGTACGTGATGTATTGTACATCTAATCCTCTCCCCACCACCTCTTTTTAAGCTAGAAGATATTTTTTCCATACAGCTCCACTACTATCATTCCATTAAATTTCTCTCTACATCACAGAATATGAAATTATATATTCTCTTGAGAGATTTGTGGACCAGTCACGATGTTGAGTGTTACACACATGTAAATCAACAAATTATTCAGAAGTTCAGTAACTGTTTGATACATATTCAAACAAAACTTTGTCGAACAGATTAAATTGTGAATTTTCGTAGATCATATTAATTTCGAACAACCAGCCCTTAAATGACTAAGTTGTACAAAGTGCATGTAGTATAACCCTGCTACATTAATCACGTTCGTAAAGATTGTTTCAAGAAAAATTCAACTTTCTATATCTCGTACAGAATTTCAAATTTTGTGTATTGTAACATGATAACTCGTAACACGATTTGATACAGCGAGTAAATTAAAATTGGAAAACAAAAAAAATGACGAAAATGGTTGGCTTCCGGACGATCAACGTGTCTGAACGTTGTTCAATGCCAACGTTCAACGACTCAATTAAATGCATCCGATTGACTGGTGCTCCACCACAGTAAACACGGATATATATGACCTAACTCAGCAGGGGAAACTTGACTTTCACAGATTCCCTTAGTCCTCAAGATGTAGACTGCAACGCCTGAGAAACAACGACATCGAGCTGAGTTTAGACGCGGGAATCATTTTTCTTTGTTGAGAGGGAAATTTTGTTCAAAACACCTCCACATTCCAGGAGGTTTCCTCGATGAGGACGAACGTGTTGTCCGCATAGCAGACGACACTTACTCCTGAAGCGCGTTGCGCGTAAAACCTGCGCATAACACCACCACAAAGCTGACACCTGCGGACCCCCCTATTTACACTGAGCAAGTGGATGCACCCGTACGTCAGAGCGCCATAGTATTCCAAGGCGTCTGTATCACGCCCCAAGGCAAGGAGCTAAAGTTCATAGCTCATCACCAACACCACTCGGCGCTGGGAAATGTCCGTCTCCGCGAAACCGCGCACGTGTTTCACCTCGTTGATCATCGTACGAATACGATGGAAAACATATTGGCCGTTATCGAGATCAGGGCCAACCTCAGACAGGTGCCGTTGAAGGCGAGCTACTTTCAAACCACTCTCCCCGAGAAGGCAGATGGGCCGGTAAGCAGACAGCGAGTCTTTTTGTCGATCCGATTAAGAAGCTGGATTAAAACGGCAATTTTCCACACAGGCGAAAAAACTTCTTTTTTGGATGCGACTGTTGAACATTTCGACGAAACTCCGGCCTACGACTGAAAGATGAAGCACCACGGCTTTCCTCTACGCGCCACTTGGTCCTGAAGCCACCCTTCTGCTTTTTAGACCCCGAGTTGCCAAAACCTTTATCCGAAGGGAAGAAATACGTAGGACCTGCTCCAGGAGTTCCGATTCTAGTGCTCGTAACCGGAGGCCCCCCATCTTTAAGTTTGCACAGGACGATATTCTAGAGACGACCATCAAACTCCAATAGTTTTACTTCTGTCCCTGGCTTGCGGCTTACCAAGAGGGCCCACTTGGCCGAGGCATTGGAATACTCCCAATAAGCGCACAAAACCGACCCATAGTACGAAGAGCCTTGCTACCAGTTTGCTCAGGGTGCAGGCCCCTACGCCCTGCTGGTCGCGGCAAGACACTTTCCCACCTCTACTGTCTATCCAGGACAGTGCCGAAACAGTAATATGCCCTGTTCACCCGCCGCGCCGAAGCGCTATCTCAAACGATAAGGCTCACCACGCCACCAAGATTGCAGCTCCTAAAGAGCGCCGTATCCAACGGCTATGCCATGCGCAGGACATAGCCCCCGTGGAATTCCAGACGCAGAGTCTCTGGTGGGACCTTCATGGAAGGATAGAGGCATAGACATGTTATCATAAGTCCACTACCAGTGGTCGCCCCTGCAGGTTCGGTAAAACTGGCGCACCAACTGGGGCCGTGGAGTCGCCACTCTCCAAGGTGGTGGGTTTTCGGGAGCAGCGTGAAATGATATATATTCACTATCCGGCTCGAAGGACCAAAATGTTCGAGGGCAGCGAGTTGATACAATATAATTTTGGTGTAAACAAAATTGGCTGCTCCCGTTGTTTTTATGCTAAATGGTTTACTAGTTTATTAATTACAAAAGGTCCAGTGTGGCCGGTCACGGATGGCCCAGTGGAGTTACAAATCCAACTGGAGTGGAGTTACAATGTTAAAATAAGAATGACTTCCCAAAGTTGTTGTCGCTATAGACTCGTCTATACTCGCGTTTGTAGTTACAAAAGAGGTCCAGTGTGGCCGGTTACGGATGGCCAAGTGCACCGGAGTGTGTCACGTTTGGTGGTTGATTGGGAAGTGCTGAATTCGTTCTATCTTCAAAACGAAGATTCAAAGTTTGTGGAAGAATAAGCAGTGCCACCCCCCCCCTTATTGGAGCCTCCCTTATTAGAACCTCCCTCATTGGAGCCTCCCATATTGAGGCCTCCCAAATTGGGTCCTCCCACAATCGGGCCTCTCATATTGAGCCCCCCATAGTGGGTTCAGGGTGGAGTGTCACATCCCGGGCTAGTATGTACGGTGTCTTCCTTGTCCTTGCTTGCAGATAAGGCAATATAAATCAAGGCCCCGCCATAAACAACCCGGGTACTCATTCCTGACCACACGAATATTTTCCAAGTTTATTGCAGGCCCTATGGAACTCTTTAACAGCCAGACGACGACGGTGTGTCGTCGGACACTTTCCAGAGACACTGCGCTGTTATTAGCTTGCGATGCAACGGAATGTTTTCATGAATAAGACTGTGTGAAAAGACGACTGCACAACAGGTATTTGTGCACTTTCCCACGCGATTAGGGCAGTTTCCTCAATGATATATGACCGTTACTCTTTCCCTGAACAGTGGGGCAACCCTTTCGTGGGTGGTTAGGTGATCATGATGGCCCACTAAGGTCACCACCCCCCTGCGGGATGTAGGGACGACCAGTGGGATCCCGACAAAGGGTATCCGTAAGATTATCCCACATCCTATTCTTCGAACCCTGGACAGTGTTATGAGCATTGCTGCATGCTGTGTAAGAGATTGGCCATCCTGATCCTCCTTATCAGACTCGCTTCGCCGTCCTTGGACTACTGACGCCGAGCCGTCCTATAGACTATTGTGTGTGACGCCGAGCCGACATATAGACTATTGTGTGTGACGCCGTGCCGACACTCGACGCACATGCGATCGCGCCAAGGATGGCATACGTTACAAAGTGCCCATCTACTTCGAAGCTCCACCATGCCACGAGAATTGGCAATGGAAAAATCTTTTGACCTCCGCTGGGGTTGAACGGAAGCAGCGACTTAGCTACGGTGCGGTCGTGCCTTTCTGTACTGACGGAACCGGAGTCCAGACAGCACAGCTCAACAGAGCCCGCACCGCACCCGCGGGAAACCCTCGGGCGGTGCGCTCCCTGTGTCGCGCCCGACACAAGCTCAGAAGCTAAAACTAAAGTTAAGTTAGAGAGTAGCAAGGATGAAACCTTGCTATTCCAACCCAAATCGGCTGTGTCTTCAACATAAGCCGCCGTCACTGCCGGACCGCGGCTGCCCGAGAAGTGTTCGGCTCCGCGGCCCATCACGGACTTCACCCGCTAGGCAGTGACGCGAAAGCAAAAACGTATCGCTCACACGCACTTATCCTACGAAGTAGGATCGATATGCGACACACGCAGCTTCGGGCGACGACACCAATAAACGTGCCACCTCCGGCCGGTCTGCACCTCCTAGAACTTCGCACAGAGCGACACAGCGACAGAGTATCGCTGTCACTACAGCTACACTTGTCCACGTCGACAATCTCCCGTGCCAAGAGGTTCGCTTGGAAATTGCCGTGACCCGTGAGCAGTTGTATGCTATAGTGGTCCGGACAGAATCTGGCCTGCCACATATCTAACGCTGTCTCTTCCGCGATGCTATTCGCATTGGGCTCAAGTCCTTGAATGACTATGTTGCCCATCTTGGCGTCTTGCCCTGTCTTTATGCTATACAGGGACCTACGTTTCATCAGCGGTATATCTATCGGGATAGTGCCTGCAACGGTTTGTAGGGCTTCCCTCGAAGCAATTTGGTACGCGGCGAGTACTGCAATCAGCGCCCGGTACTGCTCAGAGAGGAGGATATCCGCGTCCTTACCAACGCACAAGTCGAACTATCCTGGAGCGGCATATGTCACTGTCGGGATGAGCACGCCTCTGTACATGGTAGATAAGGCCGCGAATCGGAGTCTCCATCCTGAACATGCAAGCTTTCTAAGCCTAACGAACAGCTTTGCTGTTTTCTCGCGGAGATACTGGCAATGGGTTTTATCACCCATTTCCCTACCAAAGTAGACGCCAAGATATTTCACGGAACTTTTGAACTTAATGTTCTTTTCGCCTAGTCGGATCGCTGGCGGTTTATTCTCAAGCGTGGCCTTCCGGAGGGCCTTGCGTTGACGATTGAGTCGCGTTCTTCCACGTCGGCCTATGGGCGGAGCCCGAACCGAATCGCAACGAAGCATGATTGCTTAAGTCTTGCTCGGACTGAGTTCGACTTTCGCGACCGCGCACCATTCGATGATTACTGACACGACGCGGCGTCCCTCAAGTTCTTGTTCGGCACGCGAGTCCCCTCCAATGGGGACCACTAGATCGTCTGCATACGCGACAAAGTCGAGACCTACGGAGCTTTCGAGTGCTCGTACTAGGCCGTAATAACGGTACCTTGAGGGCACTCTTGCGTTGCCTGTTTGGAAACGACCTCTGATCCGATTAAGATCTGTGTCCTCCTATCGTCGAAGCAGCTACCGAACACTTCAGAACTGTCAAGACCCTACAGCTGTACCTCGGCCTGACGTTAGGTTCAGTCGCCTCGAACGCCCATCGAGCCCACTATTTCTCGAAGAATATCTATAAGAGCGTCAGTACGCGTTGAGTGCTTCATCTTGGCGACCGTCTGAAGAAAACCGCCGGTAAAGACATATATCGGTACAGCGTAGGTAATACGTGGTCCGGATATTAGTAGGTAACATTATAAGAATGTTTGAATGAGTGTGCCATGTCTTTTTGTAAATAAAGGTGTGAGTATATGTGTGTTGCATACCCCGGGTTGTCTATCGGAGATCCCTTCTGGATCTCCGTTGGGAATGTGCGAGTTGGACTCGTGGCGCCGGATGGGTTTCGGTGAAATTCTTAGGAGAACCCGAAGCCCATCAGAAATCGGTGTAAGGAAGTGGCATCGGCGGGGTTTTAGTCGGTAAAAATCCAGCACTATCCCTCCACTTTCCCTTGGAAGTGCGGGGGTGTCTTACAGAAGATTTCCCCTCCGTCACAAAAAAAAAAAAAGGTAATACCTGGTTCAGAGAGGGTCATTTTTCCCTGACCACCTCTGTGTACGTCGGCTTGCTCCCCGGTAACAGCGTCATTTAGTACCTGAACTATGGTACCTGGCTCTCTAAAAAGCGCGATGCATCTGAGGGTTTCTCCTATATCACCTTGCCATTTAACTTCTTAGGCTACGTTCAAATTTGGCGTAGCACCCACGAGCAAAGCCTTGGAAAAATCCTTTGATTGCTGCAAGTCATCACGAACTGAAGTTTGTTCATCGTTTACATCATCATTAACCAGTTAGTAATTCTTAAGCCGATAGATTGTTTGGTCACGGTGGAGTCTCAAACGCCTCTCCAAACACAATGAACTTTACCTCGGGAAGACCAGTCTAGTGTGGCGGTTAAATCCGCCACAACACCCAGAAAGTAGTGGATATGGGATTTTGAGAATTGGACAGATTGCTACCCTTGCATGCAGACTACTGCTCATATACCATACAATTAGGTGCTCCAAATGTGTTGGTGTGTCGTAAGCACAAAGTACTTCAGATATGTTCAGTTTTGTCCTATTATCATTATAAATGCAGTAGCGAACATTTCAAAATTAAATCTTGTCCGTTAGGTGCTAACCGAGACACCATTTTTGGTATATTGTACGTTCCAACATTAGGCATGATAGACGAAATAGCCCCGTAGGAATAGCTTGTTTTCATTCTAGTCTGTTTGCCATCACAAAAACAGTTCGTTCACTCCCTATTCCAAAGGCTTTTCTCATCATGAATGTTCAATACCTTCGCGCATGCGAGGGTAACGTGTTTAGTTCTGGTAACGCTGTGTGCGCCACTCTCGTAGCGGGCTGCTACAAGTCCCAGAGCCACTGGGGGAGGTAGGAACGTCAGTGTCACGGCCAACGATCGTTCCTTGATGCTGGCAAGAGGAGGACACGTATTCGCTACCGTTTCGCGGTGTCGCTCGCACTCTTCGCTGGTGGCTGAAACGTTTGGCCTTGCATCCGACCACCTTGGACCAGGACTGTGTGGCCCCATGGATGTCGGACCCAATCTGTAAATCATCAGCTTTACGTACCTGGGGTACGGTAGCTGTGGGCCGAGCAATCACCCTTTATGCCTCTTCCCGCGCCGCCCTTTCTTGTCTCCTTCCGGGTGGCGGAGGCGACGCCGGCGACCTACCCTTTTTCTACACCGTCTTTCTGCTGCTTTTTTCCGAGTTGTTACAGTACTGCCGACAGGCTGTTCGGCATCTAGCCTTCTCGAGCGCAGTATTGGCCTCGATGCCTGCGGAGTGGCAGCAGTAGTAGCAGAGGAAACGGTGGTCTCCTTTATAAAGTCCGCCAGCATGCCATTGCATTTGTGCATGGCAATTGCATGGCAATTGCATGGCAATTGAGGTCATTGTCATTGCCCTTGACGGCTCTTCCTCGGCGTCCTTCCCCCTCTGTGAGTCTAGCGGGAAACTAGTGCTTTCTTCCATAACTGTGATATTTATCGATTTCAACATGCTGGCCTGCGGGCGCACTTTTTGCACGAGCGGTCCTTTCAGAATTCTGCTACTTGTGCATGTCGGGTAAACTTGGTTTAGGAAAATTTTGGAATACTTTGGAATACTATGGCGTACCGGCGTACTTAGAACGAGCGTGCGTGTGACCCGGCGGTGGGGGTGAGCAAAATCGTCTGGAGGAAGACGAAATTTTAGTCTATCGGGCTGTCGTGTGAAAGGTCCTGCAAGGATGCGGTTGGCCTTAGTGGGGTCTTTTAACACCCCCCCCCCCCCCCCGGAAGGGTTTATCCATTGCATTGGAGAGTGGCGACTCCACGGCCCCAGCTGGTACACCAGTTTTACCAAGCTTGCAGGGGCGACCACTGGTAGAGGATTTACATATAACATGTCTATCCTTACCATCCCTTCTCGAATGTCCCACCAGAGACAGTGCGTCTGGGATTCCACAGGGGCTATGTCCTACCCATGACATAGCCGTTGGGTTCGGCGCTCGTTAGGAGCTGCGATCGTGGTGGCGTGGTGAGCCCTATCGCTTGGGCTAGAGTTTTCGGGCTCGGCTGTTGAACAGGGCATTGTACTGTTCCGACACTGTCCTGGATAGACAGTAGAGGCGGGAAAGTGCCTCGCCTCCACCAGTAGGGGAAGGGGCTTGCAACCCATCCGAACTAGTAGCAAGACTCTTCGTACTATGCGTCGGTCTTGCGTGCTTATTGGGTATATCCCAATACTTCGCCCATGGGGACCCTCTTCGTGAGTCGCAAGACAGTAACAGGAGGTAAAACTATTTGACTTAATTGTCATGCGAAAGGACTATCTCGAGGACTACCCTAAGGGAAGGGATCTACAATTAGATCCATGTCGAGAATTCCTCAACGTACTCTTACCAGGCCTACACCAATAGACCAATGGGAAGCGCGTCATAACGCTGGGGTTTCGCGCGACGCAGATGCTCACCGGACGTGTCGAATTGATAACAGTTGTAGGTGCTTGTATTAATAATATATTTTCAATTCTAAGATACAACTTGCGTGTTTCTCGCTCTACCACTCTCGACTAATATTAGAAAACAAACTGCAATTATTAAGGAAGCGTCACCGGTGAATACAGTACCACAGCTGTAGGGGAGCGCGGGACTATCATGAATCGCAACAGAGGGTAGAAATAACATGGCGAAATACACGCTCAAGGTGTACCGCGTGTGGGCACGCAAACGCCGTGTCCTCCATCACATGGTAGGATGGGACCTCTCGCTCGCTCGCGAGTATCTTATACTGTTAAATTCTTTGTGTGTACACGTGTTACCTCAGAAGAAGACGGCGGACAGACCTGCGGCTGTAAGTGGCCTCAAGGCGCGAGGCGAAGGTGCGTAACTGGCTTTGCCCAGCGGAGCCACTGGCAGTTGCTAGCAGTTCTTTGCTGCCGCAGCAGTGGGCATTGGTGTCGAATACGGCCGGCGGTCGGAGTGGAACGAGTGGGTGTGCGTTGATACGTGCGGGGGCTCATCCACTTAATAAGGTATAGTCGGCGGGTGTAGACGGTAGGCAGATATCTGGCCTGCCGCCCAATTTAATAGCGTAGAATTATGTCTGTAAGTACATATATTGGGCGTGCGTGTATGCATGCTGTGTATGCATAAATGCGTGTTCCGAACATATATATTGTATTTGGGAGCACGTTGTATGTTGAATTTTAATACCCTATGTGACCCCAGAAACCACTTCCGGGCTTCTAACAGGACTGGGCGGTCCCAAATTGCACCGCCGGGCGGACTTTGAACGATTTCAAAGGAGTGACAGAGCCTGCTAAATTAGTGTAGTGACGAGGTACGGGGGGGGGGGGGGGGGGTAAGAACCCGTCACTACCATGGTGCTTTGTCGAAGATTTGCCCCTTGACACAATAAAAAAAGTCGTACCCCTTTTCCCCAGAAGTCACCAAAAAATCTCCTTTATCGCTTCCCAGGTACTATTATATATAACTAAACCACGTACACTTGTTTTGCTGCGTGTTGTATAATTGGTTGTCCATGCCCTTCCAAAATCAAAATTACACGCACGAATAATATATACGACGATGCATTACTACCACAGTAGGTATATGCATTTTTTTCACTCTGTGATCAGTAATGTTTACGGTAAAAAAATGCAGACAGGTGTTTTACAAAAAAAATACTTATGCTGAAAGCGTACTAGTTACGCTTTATGTATGCTTATTTGGTAGTTGCGATTAAATACATGATCAAAGTCCCAACAAATTAATAAGTTTCTCAACATTTCAATACGAGATATTCTTTTTTCGTAAAGGGGAAGCTACTTATAATAAAATCTGACACTTTGGCTATTACAATTTTACATTTCTTTTAAAGGACTAAACAATTGGACATTTTTTTCCATTTTCCGTTAATCCATACCTCTGAAATATTTCGATTTGTTCATCCGGCGTATATAAACAGTTTACACACACGGTTCTCTTAATTCCCCAGTAATTAAAATGTATTATACAATTGCCGCATCGTTGGTGTTCGCGCAGAGACGCGTACGTGTTTTCACTAATCGTCGGATTGACGGGGTCCGCACTACGCAGCAATCGCGCTGCTGGTGGACTGCCAGGAGTAGTGATAAGTTTTTATTTTCATTATTTCTAGTCCATCATTGATACCGCCATCGCAACGACGAAACACTACTAAATTTTTCGGACATGCGCAGTACGCCTTATGCATCCAAGCAAAAACTTCGTTGCGCGGAATAAAGTTGTGTTAATTGCAGACTTTCTTTATCGTTGTCCCAAAACCCGTAAAATTACATGTTTGTGGAGACAACTTATATACTCTTTTTAATTTTGTGTTATTTCCACTGCAAAGTATCATATGTCTTAAAAGACATCTTCTTGCGCTGCAATTTAAATTTCTCTTTGGGTTCCTTGTGCGAAATCAAAATTATTTTTGAATACTACTATGATAGTTTCCGAAAGATAAATGTCTGCTCCTTCGCATAGTGCTACTAAAATCCGTATCTGACCCGCTATATTTGCATACAATTTAAAGGAATTAAGGAAAACAGGCGTGCGAAGCGTGACTCGTTAAATTTGATTAATGTATATATCTGAAAGTCGGTATTACAACATCGATTTGCAACATTTTATTTTGAAAAGTTTTACCCATCTTGTATAGTTACAACGTGAGTGGACATATTATCAACATTTTGAATAACAGTTTTTTTTTTCAAGATTAATTTTGTCTAAACGAAGGTGTAATTGCGAAAAACGTATATCCGATCCTTTTTTAGCATGTCAAAGGCTATGAGAATCGCCTCTAAAGTTAGAGAAGAATGCTGATGCTACAATAAATTCTGTAATTGATAATAATAGAACCGTAGACGATGATACAGCAGTGATATCACGGGCGCCGAACGTTTCAAGCTGTACTTGAGTCTGTTTATGAGACGACGACGAGGAACAATATGTTTATTGATGCTCACTTACAATAATTGATTCATATTACTGCTTAATAAACATTTTAATTTACTGTAGTTTCAAAGGAATGAGTCTTGTATTAACACTAGATTGCCCGAGATTTCTTGTATACCTATATTGCCCAAAAACAGTCAAAATGACTGCATTGTGAAAAATAACAAATATGTAAAGAAATTTGTTTAAAACTAATTTTTAATATTTTTTATGTTATTTACAGTTATATAACAGGTTATTAGTAAATATTAACTGTACATATTGACTGTTTTCAATGAACTTAACCCATATTTCCGAAAGTTGCAAATTTATTTTATTGTAAACCTACGGTCAATTATGTTTTTTGTCAAAATGAATAAATCGTAACGGGCTTGAACTTTTCTCTGGCCATAGTTTTTCTAAAAGATTCGGGACTCCACTTCGCTGACCATAAATAACTCAATTTAAAATTTGTGGCCTCGTAAGCTCCACGAGCATATAGAATCCCAATAAATGCACGGATTTCCGGTAATGATATTGTCCAACCGTTCTGCAAAATTCGGCGACATTCTTCTGTGCACTTTCTTATATGTTTGATAATATAGTTATCTATTATCGACGATAATGCACTGATAAGATTATCTGCCACAATGTTCCTTTTTACGATGAGCCTGTTGGCCCTTTCACACTGCTTTAAAATACAAAGCAGATGGTATATTCCATACCACCTTCGTCAAAACCACACAGTACCATCAGCAGCTGTTTCGACCTTGAACATATTTTCAGTTTCTTCATCAGAATCTGAACTAGTTAGCAAATACAAAATTTCGACAAAAGTGGCATATTGATGACACTTTCATTTTCATCATTGGTGATCGATCTTCATCACTATCTTCAGCGTCGATGTTTCACTTTGAATATAATCCGCTTCATCTTCAGATGATAGTTCAGAATTTGTTGCATTTGATTCTATATCGGAGCACTCTTCAAACTTATGTTCGTTAGCTTTTCCAAGAACTCATTTCTGTTCGACATTTTTTTTGTTAAAGTTACGGCGCAAAAGAAATAAAATAAACAACTTGTTAGAACAACACTTTATAAAGATTCGAATAACTAGTACTACTTTAGCTTATTGAGCAACTGACAGGCTTATCAAGTATACGCCCAAATCGACAATTTATCATGCATCATATTTTAATACAAAGCCGGACAGGTCATATAAGAAATTTACTCAATTCAATAAATAAAAATCTTTTGATTATTTAAAATTTACCAAGCAGTCAAAATGACTGCTTCTTGCCAATTAGTTGTATAACACATATATATATACGGAAATAAAAGGGCGGATAATTTATAATTTATTATATATATTTATATGTTACAGAAAAAGTCACCAAATTCTAAGAAATTGTGTCATCAATTTCATAATTGTTTTCCTAATTGAAATTAAAAAACAGTCAAAATGACTGCCTTGGGCAATCTAGTGTTAACGAACAGATACGAATTACATTCCAATTCATTTCCCTTTCAGACTTTTGATTTTGCAGTTCTGTTTATCGTATACCTGTTTCTCTGGACACACTTTAAACTGACCTCGTCAAATTGTCCTATACATTTAGCAATCTGAAACAGTTGTTTCATTCCATGTTTATACTAGCTTCTTCCTTCGTGCGTTTTCATATTTTTAGTTCCGCTAGACAGCTATAATGCCTGAACATAATTAATTCAAGAAAGCTTTTAATGTTTACCGATTCAGGTAAGTTGCAACTATATGATTAATAAACTCGGTCAATTATGTTTTTATAGTTATGGTTCAATCGGGTAACGGGATCAACTTGCATACTTTTTATTTTTAAATAAAATTACCGGAATGAAAATCATTTCAAATTTTCCTTCGGCGACTCTATTTTAACATCTACTGCTACTCTGCTTTTATTTATCTGGCGGAGCGTTCAAGTTATCATCCCGTGTACAGATAACGAAATGAAACCATCGATTGCTATGGTAAGGTCATTTCAAAGACATTCGATGAACTTATTCTTTCTGTGCGTTTATAATGCCAAAGCAGAAATATATTATCCCATAAAAAACACGAGATGACCTTGACAAGACCTTGAACAATTCTAGATAGCAATTTTCTTATCACAATGATGTTTCAAATAAAAAATGACGATAAAAGTGTTGTAACATTATTGTGCTATCTACCACTTTACGATCAATACGTATATGAAACGGCACTTACCGTCGGACACCCTGTATGTCGAAACATAAAATATTCTCATAGATGTAGATGATAATACGCATGAGTAGATCGACAGTATGTGTCAATATTTAAATAATTTGTTAGGTGGCCGTTGCGTGTCGCCATGGTTAAAAGGAATTGGCATAAATGAGAGCCGCAAATGGCGAAGAGAAACCGAGAATGTATGAGTAAGCGTCAGCAAGAGATGGAGAGAGAGAGAGCGAACATTTTGAAGGGAGTACCAAGGGATCAGGTGTTTTACTGGCGTGACATAGGGTGAAGGAGAAAAGTAGCGGTCGATATGAGTGAAACTATCACCCCCCGCCCCCCCAAACTCATTATCTCGTAACTCTCTTTCCTATCCAGCCAACCCTCTCCCTTCCTGTTAGTTTATCAACCCTGTTTGTTAATCTCCCTTCGCTTTCCCCTTATCTACCTCTACCACCATCCAATTTGTACATGGTTGTATTCATGAAATTTTGCTTTTACAATATTTAATCATGTTGTGTGGAAGCTCCCCCGAAGTGCGTCAGGCGTTAAATTATTCGGTCCCCAGTGGTTCTCATTCAATCTACTATCATGGTAACTGCGTTAGTGGTAAGCTACGAGGAGAAAGGGAACGTTGCAATGTAGATCAGTACTTCATATTTATTTTTATCTAATGCTTTTAATAGAATGCATTAGATTCTTTTGTCCAAATTTTATGCACGTCTTCTTGCCATTCTCCGTTTTCGGAAAATGAATTTATGAAAACATAGTGTTTTAAAATTTAAACAAAACTACGACATTTGTTGTCATCGACATCGTATATTGATTTAACTCCCACGCAATATACAATTTATAATTTATAATTTATTATATATAATTTGTATTGTGCTCATTATCTATACTACAATATGTTTCAAATAATATTCTTAAATTGTATGTAAAGAGTTTTCCCCCGTTTAATAATAAAAATTCATTGGAATGTATATTTGCGTTTTGCGGGATATCGTAGTATTTATTTTACTGATCAAACTATTATTTATCCTGCTTTACTTAATATAGCGTTTAAAATTTTATGAGAGACACCTGCTGCAACAAGTGTAAGCAGGAAAGCATCATAAGAGATTGTTATTAAACAAGAAGAATTCACGGAAATGTAATATAACTAATTATTTGTCATTAAAACTGTAAATTGTTCTAATTACAGGAAACTATAACATACGTTATGGTAGAATATATTTACGGAATATGATTGCGATTTCCAAATTTTATTTAGATTGGCACGTGAGATGTCTCTTAGCTTTCAAAATATAACCTGGCAAAAATTACCGCCGCCCATGAATTTGGTATAATTCGTGAACATTGTGTTTTTCTTATCGAACGGCATAAGTGAAGGTGTAAACCTGTAGCGTGAGTATAGGTATGGTATATGAATGTGCGCAGCATGGAAAATGCCAAGCGGCGGAAGAAGCGGAACACAGTACTCTCTTCTTTCCAAGGGGTTTCATGACTGCGCAAAAAATGACATTATCTAACATAAATATTCCCCTGTAACTTCTAATACGGCGCCTCTTACAGGTTTTTACCTGATAAAAACGAACATGACGTTCGTTATTGTCCCATTCTCCGTTTTCGGAAAAATGAATTTATGAAAACATAGTGTTTTAAAATTTAAACAAAACTACGTCGCAATAAAGAAAGTTGACAAATTTTAAGATTGACCTGATAGGAAGGGAAATTACTGAATAAAGCTATACGATTTAAGTGTTCAGGAGATGCAACAATACGTAAATAATTCAAATACAACTGTGCGTACTATGAAACAAATATATATGTGGTAATGAAAACATTCTAGAATGAATTCGTTGTCATAGAGAAGAAAACAGAATAAACGAACGAGGAGATGATCGGCAGTTTAGTTCAGTTGAGGTTCAACGCGAGAAGAAGTACGACGCGAAATATAGAGACACTCTCATCAATTCATTTATCCTTATTCATTAATTCGTTAAATAATTATTCTCTTAGTCATAAAGAGACTACATATATATTAGTTAGAATTAAGTGAGATATGTCGGTGTTTAGCCCTTTGCGGACGACGACGTTTTCGGTTGGGTAAGGTAGCAGGCCGAGGCGGTTTTCGCAAATGTGCGGAGTGTCGTACAGGGTACAATAAAATGATCCTATATACAAATTTTTTTACAAAAAGCTACATTTCGATAGTTTCTCTATTTTCCACCTTTCAAAAATATAACCTGGCAAAAATTACCGCCGTCCATGAATTTGGTATAATTCATGATAGCATTGGGTTTTTTAATCACAGTTTGAACACCATGCCGGAGTACTCGTTCAACACTACTCATTTCTGCATTGTAATAATTTGTCAACAGCGCGAGGATCTTCTTATCTTTCCACGCCAATATCACATTATTATTTCTATGATAGACTACCATTGATTTTCCTTTTGGAAGTCGTCATTTTTTTATTGCATCTGGCAATTCTTTTCTATTAGTTAGTATTGTCCCAGTCATATAACATTTCAATTTATGTAATTCATTGGTTAGAAAGTAACTGGTGTAATATCGCCTTTCTATCAGTTAAAGGTAACGAAATCTAACATAAACATTGTAGCTTCTCACTCGCCACTCGTTCTGCTGCGCAACACGCCGTGGCGACCGAGAGTCGCCTTTCGTCCGCAAAGGGTTAGAAAGGGTCACAAAATGGTGGTTTCCTCTTGTAGAACTACACCAGGGCTGTCGAACTCGATTTCATACGCTAAGAGGAGAAATGAGGTACCCTCTTTCCTATGCGCGATCAGTCTCACCCGTATTACGAACGGCGCGTTGGAAGGCATAGCCAGTGCCGTAACATGCGATATCAACTCCCACCGTTTCATCGTGTTAGTTAGAATTTGACATTTTAAAAAAAAGAGAGTAAAAACAGGAGGCAAGAACAGTAAGAAGAAAAAGACAAGAAAGACGGAAAAATATTAAGAAAATGTATGAAATAATGAAGGAAAGGACGAAATAAGAATACTTGGATCTTGGAATGATAGCTCTCTAGGCCGTTCGCTCATGCTTCGCATGCTCTATCTACTGGATTCCTACGACAATCCCACGTTATATCGCACTCCTGTGGCGGAGAAGATGCATGCTATAGCGATCAGCTGTAACTCCGAAGCCACCAGTTCGACAGCCCTGACCTACACAATCATGTGATTTCATCTCTAATAGATTTGACATTTCAGATGGACATGAATCATAAAAGGATTTGAGTTCAACGAGATTTAACCCTTAACGGACGAGAGGCGACTCTCAGTCGCCACGGTATTCCGCGCGGCAGGACGAGTGGCGAGTGAGAGGCGACACTCGGTGTATCTGTTAGATTTTGTTATCTGCAAACAATAGGGTCGCACGATTGGTTCTGGAAAAGGTTCCTTAGCTATTGATGGTCTCTTGTGCAATGTATGAAATGACATACAATAACAGAGATAAGATATTGAAACATTCTTCGATGAGTGTAGCTCTGACAGTGGTTCCGACATCAGTTGGGACTTGGCAAGCGTTGCAAAAGCATCAGAAGAATTTTTTTAACGTGATTTTGTGTGAACCCCTGCAAAAATGGATTTCAGAAATGAACTCAGTTCTAGTGAAGATGAATTTTGTTTTGATACGCTTCGTGACGAAATCTGACGTATTCATAAAGAAGTTAGTGAGATGGAAAATATAGTAGTAGACATAAGAAATCGAAAAATCAGAGTTATAGATAGCGAATCCGAGAGTGATACTGATTCCGATAAATCAGAATGGACAGAGTGTGACGATTTCAAGGAAGTACCACCCAGAATAAAATTCACACCGGGTGAAAGAGTTGCAGGACCACACGTACCGTCCAATGTGAGAAAACCTTTGGATTTTTTTAAGTTGTTCTTTACCGAGGAGTTAGTCGATCAAATAATAATCGATACAAACAACTCTGCGACAAAAAAATTAGAGGGAAAGGCGCTGTCATCAAGGTCGCTCTGGCAAACTTGGTACAATGTCACAAAGAATGAATTTTGGGCGTTTATTGCGGTGATTGTAAATATGGGGATTATAAAACTTAGCAATGTGAAAGAATATTGGTCAATGGACGCAATAGGCCATATTCCATTTTTTGCTAACACTTTTACAAGAGATCGATTTCTCCAAATTTTTTGGATGTTGCATGCACAAATAATATCGGCACGAGATAGCAACAATAGAACACGCTTACAACTCATCACTGGTTATCTCGATTATATAAATTCAAGACTTTTGGATTATTTTACACCCAGCGAAGAAATTTGTGTCGACGAATCTGTTGTGAAATTCAAAGGTCGAATTGCATTTATCACATACAACCCACGGAAACCGACTAAATGGGGCATTAGAATTTATACACTGGCAGATTCCAATACTGGCTATATTTGCAGTATTTTACCTTATTATGGCAGCATTACCACGGAAAAATTGCTAAGACCGGACCTTCCAGTTTCAACAAGGATTCCCTTACACTTATATACAATGATGCTTAATAAAATTCCAGGTGCTCAAGGGCACCACATGTTTACCGACCGATATTATACTAGTTACATGTTAGCTAATGAATTATACAAACTCAAGGCTCATTTAACTGGGACAATATTAACAACTAGAAAAGAATTGCCACATACAATAAAAAAACGACAACTTCCAAAAGGAAAATCTATGGTAGCGTATCGTAGGAATAATAACGTGATTTTGACTTGGAAAGATAAGAGGCTCGTCACCTTATTGACGAATTATTACAATTCCGAAATGAGTACTGTTGAACGAATAGTCCGGCATGGTGTCCGAACCGTGGTTAGAAAACCCAATGCTGTCATAAATTACACCAAATTCATGGGTGGCGTTGATCTAGCAGATCAATATTGTTCAATGTACTGCTTTATGAGGAAGTCGCTGAAGTGGTGGCGCAAACTATTCTTTTGGGGAATGGAAATTTGTATCATTAACTCGTACATTCTGTACAAGGAAGTAACACGGCAAAGAAACGAACAGCCACTTCCACATTTACAGTTTCGAAAAAAATTAGTAAAGGAATTGAGAGGAGACTTTCGACAATCACGAGATCGTACTTCAACATCGACGTCGGACCCCGATGAAATTCGTCTTAATGGAAAACTTCACGTCATTTTAACTGGATCAAAGAAGGATTGTAAAGTTTGTTCTACCCGAAACAAGCCAGGTGGAAGACATGAAACATCATACTATTGTGATACATGTCCAGAAAAGCCACGGATGCATCTTGGTCAATGCTTCGTAAAGTATCACACTATATCACAAGCAAAGGGTCAACCCTTTCGTTACGGGTGCCGTCTATAGGCAGCGGCCGCGCGACAATCACTGTGTACGGCTGATTACTATAATCGACGTGTATGCGACCACCTGTGCTGATTCTCGCTAGTTATCATTCTGAATTAAATTACTAAGATTTATAATTTGATGTCTAACTACCCAAAATTTTACTTACAATAGCAAAATTTCTAAATATGTAAATAACTGAATATTCATACAATATACTCATTTTCATGTTTTCCCTATAATACGATGAAACAGTTGCTATGTAGCTCTTAAAAAAGTACAGGTAACCCTCCTATAACACGGTAGTTAGGTTCCTAGAAAATGCCGTGTTGTGTGAAACCGTGTTGCATGAGACCCTGAGCTAGTACAAAAAGGGGGCTTACGTTCCAAAAACTTATTAAAAACAAATATTTTTTTTAATTCGACATAAACAACTTAATTTTTATTAAAAATATAAATGTATGTACAACACAAAGTAATCAAAAAAATTTAATCTAACGCCACCATAATTTAATGAATTTATTGGTCGTCACTGCTCAGTATAATCAACCGAGAACGTTTTTTCGGTGGAATGATCTCTTCCGATTCACTTTCAGAACTTTTTTCTCTATTTAAAGTTTTTGTATGCTTTTCCCTCTTAAAAAAATCTGTAATCGAACTTTGCTTGCTGCTTCTAACTAGGTCATTGTAAATTTCGCGGTATGGACATAAACAGTTTTTTAAGCTCCCTTTTTTAATTTTCGACTCCTTTCCGTGGAAGGGTCTGTATTCAAGAAAAATGACTCGAGATTTTCCACTAAGCATAGGCCTTCTTGTATTTTTTTAATGTTAAAAATCTTAACTGAACGATCTTCATCAGAGCTAGCGTCTTCAAAATCGATTTGATTTGCATCTAGGGATTCCATTTCCATCAAATCCGCTTCGTCAACTTCTTCTTCCACTAATAAATTTTGAATGTCTTTGGTAGCCATATCCACAAAATCTTCACCTCCGATTGATTTAGCACTTTTAATATGGCACCAATTTCATTAATTCTTTTTTCAAATTTTTCTGTTTCAACTGAAGAAAAAAATATCTTCTTCCAACACGCATTTAAGGTTGATGTTTTTATTTCTTTCAGCGACAAGGATGTCCCCAATATAATACGGGGCGACACAGTGCTGATTCTCGATAAGTTAACAACCTGAATTATAATGCCGTGTTGTAATTTGATGTTTCCGCAATTTACGAATCGTGTTATAGCGAAACCGTGTTATAAGATACCGTGTTATAGGAGGGTTACCTGTATACATACAAGAGAATCACGAAGTGGCCTTGAAAAACGTAAGTCCGAATATCGAAGACTACTGAGGTACAAGTGCACACTTCGCGGCGCGGTACCCCGCGTAAGGAAAGGATTAAAAGATAGATGTATGTAATATAAAGTGCGCTAAAGGTAGTACAAATCTATTAGAGGTAAGCGGAAAATTAAGAGATGTGTTTTACATGGATTGCACTAGCGCTGGAAAACACTGCGGAGCGCTTCCCTTTCCTTTTTAACTGTCTCTCCCATAACCCTACCGCAAGGATTGGACAGAAGATTTAGGTCATCAAGATTTAGGTGGCGGGTGTTCATTGATGAAAATGAGATCGAATTGGATTCGTTGCTGCACGTCTGCGTGGGAACAACAAACAAATGAAAAATTCGATTTTCGAGGACTTTAGAGGAGAAAAGACTAAAGGACGCTATTTTTTGCAAATACACTTCAATTTTTTTATTAAAGCGTAAAGAAAACTTTGCGTCTTCTGCGCTCTGAGCTAAGAGTTCTGATTACAAAAGTTTTGCGTCTCTGCGTTCTGATTAAGGGTTCTCAGTTCAAGAGGAAAAATCATTATTGAAATATCACAAAGTGTCGCACAATATAATACCATCACGGCGATACTCACAATTTATTTTGATTTCACACGAAAAAATAAAACATATATATATACGTAAGAAATTATTACCCTTGTCATTAAATGCTCAGTTCATAACAGACTGTGACTATCGGAAATAGCAAATTATGAACCTGGTTGCAGGTAAGCTACGAAGTAATCAAATCTTGGTTATCATTTGTTTTAGTGATTGTTAGTACTCAGTTAAAAATTGCGTGTAAAAATATTAGATAATTTCAATTTCAACCTGTAAGGACACGTTGCATTTATTTATATACTTGTATACATGGAGCCGAAAAGGAACACAGTGCTTTATTAAAAAAAAACTAGAATATTCTTGAAATAACTGCGAGGAAATGAAACATTTTTACCTTTATGTTTTAACTTCTCTTCTTTCATTTGCAATAGTTACTGTTGCATACGTTACTTATATCAACACATATTGATACATAACATTTTATGGTTACGATAAACATTTCTGTTGCGTCTTTTGCTGTCCATATTGCTGTTATTTTCAGACTCATATACCGTGAGCCACCGGTAATACGTGCCGGCGTTAAAAAGCAACATACTTGTTGTCATAGAATCATGCAATAATTGTTGCCATATAGGTTTATAAGTATAAGTTTCCATATACGAATAATCACAAATATATGAATCTCTAGCTACGAACTAATGTGAGACATTTTTTAAATGAAACACCGGCAAGTTGCATAATGCAATCCAAGTTGTAACCATTCGCAATCGTAATTAAATGTTGAAATCACATTTGGAACGTAAAAGTCTTCTCGCGATATTATAGCCCAAAATAAAACGTTGAGAACTTTTAAACTGATAAGTGATTAAGTATTATCTACTATGTTACTAATCACTGTAATTTGACCGTTGCTTTGTGCAATTTGCTACAATATTGTTATGTGTAAATATTGTTATGTGTAAATATTTAATTAGACGTACGCGATTCGTGATATAATCCAGACTCCCATACAATAGCCGTTATATGTGTTTGCTTTAGCCCCAAAGTACTCCCCCTGAAAGATATTTTTCATTGTAATTTCTTCACAATACACAGCATTAAAATATTTCTCCAATAAACGTTTTTATTTTTTTCTGTTTAAACTGTGAACTTGAATTTAGGAGTCATTACCGCATCCGTGACAAATCAATAAACGCGACGCAACCACAATTATCAGGTACTCTAAAAAGTATTTATCAACACTTCGACAATATTTTCGATATCTATATATAATGGAATCATAATTCTCCTGTGTCGCGTAATAAATTCGATATCAGTGATGTAATTAAAGACGAAACTAATAGAACTTTGTTAACAATTCTATCGTTCAAGTGATATGCGATGCTGAATGAAGATGTCAATACGCAATACGAGCGCACCATTCCCGGGATAATTGACATGCTGTCCTTTGAAATCCTCTTAACACAATTCGTTATTGCTTCTGTCGCGAATGCCAAAGTAGATCGCCTCGTTGCGTTGGATCGTCTATTGGAAAGCACTTTGAGTTTTATTTATACCAGGCAGATAATAGAATACTTTTTTTGTGCTGGTATTAACACCTTCCAAACTCAGTTGTCCGTTCCGAGCTACGAGGGCAGTCCGATAAGTACTTAGCCTCACCGCCTAATGGCGCCACTATCGTAGAAAAAAAATTACTATCGTGTAATACATTCTCGTAGACGATTACTGTCAAAATTTCAGCCATATTGGATTTGTAGTTTTGTTTTGATCGCGTCTGAAAGCCGGCGTGTCCGCGGATTATGCAAAAATGGAAAAAGAGCAATATCGGTCGGTGATTCGATTCTTGTTTTTGGAAGGGAAATAGCGAAATCAAAGATAACTTGGATGCTGTGTACGGTGACTCTTTTCCTTCAATGGCGACCGTCAAAAATTGGTTTAACAAGTTCCAACGTGGTCGCACTTCAGTTTTTGATGAGCCACGCCCAGGTACCCCAAAAACAGCTACCACGGAGGATAACATGACAAAAGTCCACGATCTCGTATTGGCAGACCGCCGACTGAAGGTGCGCGAGATAGTTGAGACAGTAGGCATTTCAAAAGACCGCGTGAGTTATATCCTGCATGAAATATTGGGCATGGGAAAGCTTTCTGCTCGATGGGTGCCGCGTTTGCTCACTCCGGATGACAAGCGCATCCGTAAGACCACTTCAGAGCAGTGTTTGACACAGTTTAAGCGCAATCCGAAACAGTTGCTACGTCGTTTTGTGACTGTCGACGAAACGTGGATCCACTGGTACACACCAGAGACCAAGGGACAGTCGAAACAGTGGACTGCGCCCGGCGAATGTGCTCCGAAGAAGGCGAAGAATAGTCCTATATATGTTCTTTCACAAGATGTGATCTACATAGTCTACCTGGAGAAGGGCAAAACAGTCACAGGGCTGTACTATGCCGAATTATTGAGCCGATTCGGCGCCGAATTAAGGAAAAAACGGCCCCATTTGGGGAAGAAAAAGGTGCTCTTTCACCACGATAACGCGCCGGCTCACACCTCTGCCCAAGCTACAGCCAAATTCGTTGAATTAGGTTACGAACAGCTGCCCCATCCATCGTATTCTCCAGTTTTGGCCCTGTGTGACTTCTTTTTGTTCCCAAACTTGAAAAAGTCACTCGCTGGGCAGAAATTTGAGTCGAATGAGGAGGTTATCGCCGCCACGGAGGCCTACTTTGCAGATCTCCAGAAAACGTATTTTTCAGACGGGTTGAAGAAGTTGGAGCATCGCTGGATCAAGTGTATCGAGTTAAAAGGAGACTATGTTGAAAAATAAACCGTCAATTTTCCAAAATTTTCGTTTTTCTTTTGTAGGCTAAGTACTTATCGGACTGCCCTCGTATAAGCGCGTGAACGAGTCGAGTAGATGGTGCATGGGTGGCGTATGGTGTACATACGTCCGCTGAATTTGAGACTCTAAACGCGGTGTATATGTATACACATCAAAACAAATTTATCTTTCGAAAGAGGTAAAGTATAACCTTAAGGACGCTTTTTTTTTGCAATAGTTGTTTATACAATGTTCCAAAGAGGTATCTTATTCAGCATGCTTAATACGTCTTTTCCGATCGGGGTTTTGAACCCAACAAGGTGAAAACGCGGTAGTGTAAGCGAGTTTTGAACTTTAACACTAGAACTACCGCACCAGTCATTTTGACTGGTTTTACAATTTGATTTAAATATTTCTACTTTATGTTACATTTTTTTCCAAAATGGTGTAATGACTTTTGCGGTGATAACTAAACAAATAGTAATATATATTTTTTAAATGTTTTATTTATTCTGAATCAAAATAAATTGATACTATGGTTACTTACCAGGTTGTTCAATAAGTTTTGTTTTGTTTTGTTGAGGGCGTTGCTACTAGTCCAAATTTGTTTTTGTTTTGTTGGTTCACTCTTCTTATCAACGTATGTGAAGGTTCATTTCAATCAGTCAATTCATTCTTTGTTTACAAGCCATTTAGTGTCGCCGTGTCACAGTATTATCGACAATGGAAAAAATTGAATATCGTGCAGTGATAAAATTCTTATTTTTGGAAGGTGTAGCACCAAATGAAATTCACGAACGAATGTTAAGTTATAATGAACGTTCACCTTCAATTAGAACAATAGAAAGATGGGTTTGAATTTAAACGTGGTCGTACAAAATGAAGACGATCCACGTGAAGGACGTCCAAAAACCGCATCAACACCAGAAATCGTAGCCAAAGTACAGTATGGTTTTGGAAGATCGTCGATTGACTGAGAGGATTTAAGAGGCTCTACACATCTCATTAAATGTGAGTCATATTTTAAAATGAAATTTTGAGTTTTAAAAAGCTGTGTGCACAATGGGTGCCGCATTCGTAACAATTGAACAAAAACACATTCGAATTTAAAAAACATTTGGAGCGTTTTAAAAAGGATAAAGTGGATTTTTTCGATTCATCACTATGGATGAGACTTGGGTTGACCATGATCCTAAATCAAAACAAGAGTAAAGAGTGGTGAACCTGTTGTTCGGCTTCGAAACGAGTTCGTGTCCAAAGTCATATGCATATTTTATTTTATTTGTGGATTACTTGTAAACTGGTAAAACAATTAATTCTGAATATTTTTTGGACCAGTTGACGGAAAAAATTCGTGAAAAAAAACTGTTTTCCTTTTTCATCAAACAGTGTCACAAAATTTTGACAATGGCTAAAATCCATGAATTAAAGTTCGAATTGTTGGAGCATCCGCCGTATTCACCAGATTTGGCCACCAGCGATTAATTTCATCAAAAAATCATGCGTGGCAAGCGTTTTTCGTCAAATGAAGCAAACGGCTGTTGACAATTTTGCAGACCTTCCGTCTCACTTCAGGGATGGGATCCACAGATTGGAGGATCGTTGGAGCAAGTGCATTAATGTTCAGGAGATTATACTGAATAATAAAGTAATTTTGAACCATAACATTGTGTTTTTCTTATCGAACAACAAAACTTATTGAACAACCTGGTAGAAGGTTCTCGCAGTGATAACGATTCACCTATATATTGAACAAATTAATAAATATTAAACAGGACTCAGATTATTAATTTTATCTCATTTTTTAACTTGTAACACCCCGGAAATATCTTAAGTAAAAACAAATATTTGAACAAACATTTTCTGTACATACATTTTCTTCAGTAATAACACAAAGTAACTTTGTGTCTCCTCAGAGGGGACAGTCGAGTGGTTAACACAACAAAAGCGGAAGTGATCATATTTTGCAGGAAGATAAATAATTCTAAAATCTTTCAACCAATTACAGCGTATGGCTATCCAATAACCAATTACAGCGTATGGCTATCCACAGTGGAATATTTAGTTGTTCATTTAGACTCAAAATTGACCTACTATAGGCATGTAAAGGAAATCACCAGAAAACCTATTCGGTCATAAAGAAATTATACCCACTCCTAGTCCACAATTTTTCACTAACAATTAAGAATAAGAAATTAATCCTCCAAAATAAGTGCCTAAGAATGATCCTAGCGGTCACTAGATGTACAACAATTAACTACCTACATAAGGAAGCACAAATCGATAATATAAGCGATTATATCAAAGCACTATCGGAACAATTTTACAAGAAACAACTAAAATTTCACAATTTACTTGCAAGTATTACTAGATTAAGAAGTTACAACTTACCTTTTGACTACAAATTCCAACTACCATATGATAAGTTATTAATATTTAATACATATGAAGACTGATAACATATAAGATAGCTGAAGTAGTCCAAAAAATGGTCAAAAGTAGGTTTTTCTAATTTCTAACATTCGGAGTAGGTGCTGCAATAAGTACCGCAATAAATACGTGCCTTTATATATATGCTGTATTATAAATGTATAAATGTTAATATTACTGTTAATTATTTTTAATGGAGTTTTTTTTTTAAGTGACAAGTGATGCGGAGTCTTGAATTTAAATCTCTCTGGACTGCGATTCTTGTCCAACGTTATTTTTACTCAGCCCAGTTTCTTTTTACATCAAGAAGGTTCGAAATTCCGAATATGAATATAAATTTTCACTCGGAACTTACATGGCCAAAGAATTTATGGCTACAAATACCTGACCTGAGAAAACCCCGGTCCATTAAATTAGAAAATGAGATATAACCATACTGTTAACTATATTGGGAAAGTCATACACCCTTTGCAACGTCTTCGTACTTGAAAATAATATTTCCAACGGTTTTCCGTTAAATTGGCCTAACGCATGCAGCTGCCCTGGTAGTTAGATCGTTGCACGAATTGTCGGTAAATGGTATACTCTCGCCTTCATTTCCCCAAAATGAGCATCAACTATATAATCTTGAGACATCTATCTTAAATAACAGGTTAAACGTGTTATTAAAGTATTCTAAACCGATGTGACTTTAGCTAAACAAAAATGTGAATTTACGCATTGTACGCGAATGATTCAAGGACAGAATCTGTAAACTCTAAATTCAAAAATGTTCTTGTGCTCTCCAAGTTCTTTTCGTTATTTCATATGCATGCTATAATGTATCTTTCTTATTTTATATCCGCTGTTCAAAACTTCGGCCTTTTTTGTTTTTCCGAATTGTATCTACTAGGCTCGGTCCGCGGAGTAGAGTGGGTGTGTCGGTACCTCCTATTCCAGGTGCGGGACAATTCCCTATCTCCGGGGCTGATGCATATTCTGCTTCCAATTGGGCGCTTCAGTTTCGCGGCAAGGAAATATAGAGAAAGTCCATCCTCATCGCGTTGGACCCCGGTGCGATAGAAAGTGCGTCGGTACTTACTTTTTCTTGTGTGAGAATAATTGTATTGTGTATGAATAATTGTATATGACATGGAGAATATGTGAGCAAAAGAATTTCCCCAAATTCTGTAAATTAACAAAGTTGTGGCCACATATATGCAGATGTTCCTGCCGCGCGCTCTAAATGCGCTCGTATTTTGTTACGGGCTGCGCAACACAGCATTGTTTACGTATCATATTTCAGCTCTGATCAAAAAGACTCCAGAGCAAATCGGGTTCATTCAGATTGTCATAAAAAACGAAAATTCTCAGGCAATAGATTCACAATTGACCAAAACGTGGAATTTACGAGTACGTCGGTAAAAAAATTACTGACTTCCAGTAATACTGATTTTTCTGTTTCGAAAGAATTTGGTTATTGCATCGTGAATTTTTTCATCGTTTTTACAAAAATTGCATCTCTTGCAGTTTGTAATGATGAAAACCCGCAGCATCAAAACTGTCCGGAGGGTGAGAACAGTTGGTGTAAGTGGCGCAAAGCCGAAGCCGCCGGCACGCTTGCTGGCTTCAATCACAAAAATCCGCCTCTCAATGATAACGTATTAGAAACTATTAGGGTGTCCCATAAGTTTCTTCCGCGCCACGCTATGAATGACTCTAACTGGCTATGTTTATATAAACATGCAGGTTTATCTCTTAGCCGTTTATGGCATCGGTTTCAGTCGTTCCAGTGCTCTTTTAGAGTACGTTTCGTTGGTGACAAAGTCTCTTTTAAAATTTTTTCTACACCGTTCAATATGGAGAGCCAAAAGAAGCATTTGCGGCATGTTATGCTTCATTGCTTTAAAAAAGGCAATAGTGCAAAGGACATTGCA
The DNA here is from genome assembly GCA_033815515.1 of Cryptocheilus praepositus. Lineage (NCBI taxonomy): Eukaryota > Metazoa > Arthropoda > Insecta > Hymenoptera > Pompilidae > Cryptocheilus > Cryptocheilus praepositus. The sequence goes on along the minus strand of JAWWQZ010000024.1, from coordinate 70,908 downwards.
GGCGAGATTTGCACCGTTTACGGGAGTAGTGCTACGACTATTAGGACCGTCCGCAAATGGTTTAAGAAATTTAGAGCTAGCAATTTCGAGTTTAAAGATGAAGACCGACGCGCCCCCCAGCAACGACGGATACGGACATTATCAAGACTGTGCTTGCTGAAAATCCGCGATACAGTGTGCGTGAGATAGTGGATGCCACTAACATTCCCAAAACAACGGTACATAAGCATTTAATCAAGATGGGATATGCGAATTGATATGAAGTTTGGGTTCCACACCAAATGACGGAGACAATGAACCGCATCTCTACATGCGATTTGCTTCTTCAACGACACGAAAGAAATCCTTTCTTAAAGAGTCTTGTCACTGGAGACGAGACCTGGATTTTGTATCAAAATGTGCATCGAAAACGCATTTGGTCTAAAAAAATAGACCTTCAACTTTTTTGGGCTTCATCCGATATATATGTACTACGAGCTCCTTCCTCAAGGTGATATGATCAATGCTGACAAATATTGCAATCAACTGGATCAACTAAAAGCCGCCATAGCAGAAAAACGGCCAGAATTGGCGAACCGACGAGGTGTCGTATTCCATCAGGACAACGCAAGACCGCATGTTGCGTGGACCGTAAGGCAAAAATTATTACAGTTTGATTGGGACGTTCTACCTCACCCTCCATACTCCCCAGACCTTGCTCCATCCGATTATTACTTGTTCCTCTCCTTAAAAAAATTCTCTCGCTTTCAAATCCATAAGCGAAATAAAAACGCACCTAAATGAATATTTTGAAAGTAAGCCTCAATTATTTTGGAAAGAGGGCGAGGCTTCCTGAGAGATGGAAGAAGGTTATAGAACAGAATGGTTCATATATAACATAATAAATCAACCTTAAATAACAAATATCGTCTATTCATTTCGCATCAAAAAAAGGGAAGAAACTTATGGGACACCCTAGTATAAAACCTATTTACAAGGATTTATCGAATGATGAGTTGCTTGAAAGTTGTTTGGGTGCAGAAACGCAGAATAGCAACGAATCATTGAATTCGTTGATTTGGACCATGGCCCCGAAATACCTGCACTGTGCTACAAAAACGATAGAAATTGCGACCTTTTTGGCCGTGATAAACTATAATGAAAGGTTTTTACCCATTTTAAAAATTATGAACCTCATGGAAATTGCAATTGGCCAACAAGCGGAAATATACGCCCACTCCCGTAACCAAACTCGCATCAGCCGATCGGAGCAGCGGTCGTCCAATGTCGTTCAAAACGAACAAGTGCTACTCAAAGTCAAAAAATCGGCTCTGCAAGACATGTACGAAGAAGAGGAAGGCCTCCTTTATGGTCCCGGAATAGGAAATTGAATGTAACTGGAATTATTTGCGTGTTATGTCTGAGTAATTTCTTCAAAAACTTTAAACACGTTTTTCTCGAAACTACATTTTCGCAATTGGTACCCACGATATCGCAAAATCTATCGAACCGACTGCGCTAAGAGAACGCACACATCTTCAGCACATATGTTGCTTTAGTGTGAACTACAATCAAATTAATATATGTATAATATTTAAACAATTTTTACAATACTTTAAAGCTGAAAAAAATTGTGACAAAATCGATACTTAATTTTCAAAGTCATGCTATTTTTTTAATTTTCAAGATTTTTTTTCCTCGTTGTTCACACGATAGCCATGCTCATATATTTTAATAATATACTTTGTTTTTTTGTTTCTGATAAACGGAACGGTCAGAATCATGGGTACCATGGAACTACTTTTTTTTTTATTGTTTAATAAAACCTCTCGTACGGCGTTCATGTTTATAATTTTGAGAGAACAAAAAATATTTTTGAATAGTTAAAACGTGTGCTAATATGTAGAAAAAACCGCAATCCGAAAGACCTCATCGTTTTTCCTAAAAAAAATTCTAAAAGTTACCTAAAAATCACGCGTCTAGACGGGAATCCCCCCTTAACCCATTCGAGACGACGATTTTTTTCGAACACGATCCCCAGGAGCGAAATTTTTTTTTTCTTTATATTGTTCATTTAAAAAAAAAAACATGTTTACCATGAAAATCACCCAACTCGTAAGTGAATTCACATAAATAAGATGATTGCACACCAGGTGTGCAGCTCGCTCCTCGGAAAATTTTTATTGGGAGGAGTGGATTCAACACCATGTGTGCAATGTAAGGTAAAATGAAAATACATCATTACACAATTTATACAAATTTATTTCAAAAATAGTTAGATAATATGAAATCGTTATTTTGCTTTCAATAATAAAGAACAAAACATAATGCAAAGAAAATGTTTAAAAAATAGTAAAAAGTTAAAAAACAATAAGTTGAATAATGAAAAAAATAACATAAACGAGAAATACATTTTTAGAAAAATGTCTAAATATAATAAAGTAATGTAACTCAGTAATAAAAAAGAAAATATAATTTGTAAATACATTTTTAGGAAATAGTACACCGATCGTAAAGTAATTATACATTAGTTGGTTGATGGTAGCGTTTGAAACATTCTCCCAAACATAATCCAGGATTACCGACACAAGCAGGACAGTAGTAATTAGTACGTTTATATTTTCCTTCTTTGTAGCACTGTCGGCAATTCACAGTATTTTACATGTAAGAAAGGCTTCAGATAATTTTTAGCTTTTTTTGTACACAGTAAAACCAATGCCAAATTTTGTTTTCCTGTACTTTACAGATTTCATTACTTCAAGAAAAATCTTATTTCGACGACTAGTTTACTCAGAATAACTGATAATTGCACATTACTGTTGTTGCACACACGGTGTGCAGGCCGTCTTATAGCCTCGGAAATCAATTGCACACACGGTGTGCAATCGGTCTCGAATGGGTTAACCGGCTTATTTGCGGGGTGGTACACCTCCATAAAAACTTACGCACTAGTCGATTATCACGCTCTCAAGCTAAAATATAAATTGAAGTAACTTGCAATTCATTTGTGAAAATAATTATGTAATTTGCTAAAAAACTGCCGGCCATTGTTATCAAATATTTTAGGATTTTTTGTTACAGCGTACGGAATTACCAATCAGTCATTCCTCTCTTAAATGTGTGTCCCACAAATAATTAATTCCGTTTCAATACTACCCTTGCCAACCATTTACACATCCTTTGCTAATCTCCCCGATAAAATCTCAAATTGTAATTAGTCCCAACGGTCCGCTCCAACCGCGGTCCCCAACGAGTTCTCCGAACATAGGTTTTTCTCAAATTTTCCGACTACCGATAACAGAACAATTTGCCCACAATCACAAATCACAGCTTAGTTCATGCATATTTTTGACAACTGCCAGTCATAACACAACCTCGACTTTTCTCTTTCGACAAAATCCTTCCTACAAGGCCACTACGACCACTTTAAAAATCGCACACAACCACAGTAAAAAATATAGAGAGTTATAGTCGCAGTCAGAGTATACATACAGTATGATCAGAAAGTACCCGGAATTTGTAATTTAAAAGAACCGCCGTTGACATACCCAGTAAATCTTTTTTTCTGAAATTGGTACACCTGTGAGAGACATCTGTGCCAAGTTTCAAAAAAATGATTCTATCACTAGTATTTGTTTGGCATTTGTTTACACCGAGCAAGTTTTTGTGCTTCGTCGTTTTTATAATGGCTAATTCTATCGAACAAAGAATTTGTTTGAAGTTTTGTGTTTCCAACAAAATTTCATGTGCCGAATCGTTGATAATGTTGGAAAAATCATTTGGGGAGTCTGCTCTCTCAAAAACACAGACATACGAATGGTATAAGTTATTCAAGAGTGGACGTGATATTGTCGAAGATTTGCCTCGTTCTTGACGCCCTTCGACATGAAATACCGAAGAAAATGTGAAAAAAGTGAAAAAAATTGAACTCGAAAATCGTCATGCCAACCAGAGAGAGATAGCTCGTGAGCTCAACATTTCATATGGAACCGCTCAGCACATTGTTAATATTTTAATGAGACGACAGCGTCTTGTGCCAAAAGAATCAATTTCGTTGAAAAAGAGCATCGCAAAAAAGTGGCGGAAGAGATGATTCTCTGAGGCAAAAAATGATCCAGACTTTCATGAAACGGATAATTACCGGCGATAAAATGTTCTATAAAACATCTTTAACGTGCAAACAAGCCAACAGTCGTCTGGATCTTTCACCTAAAAAATGAAACCAAAAATAAAGTCGGTCCAAAATCAAAGTCATGCTCACAGTTTTCTTCGATTATTGAGACCACTATCGGCTAGAAAAACGAACAGTCATCAACGAGTATTACCTATCCGTTTTGAAGCATTTGAGGGATGCTGTAGAAAACGAGCGGATTAATGATAAAAATGGATGGATGTTGCAAAATAACGCGCCGTCTCAAAAGCACGCTAATTATTTGTCGAACAAATGTTCATCGAACAATTTCAATCAACCATTGACTTTTTTCTTTTAAAACTCAAATTACTTTATTCGAGGAAAGAGATTTATAGACATTCAGTTAATTTTAAACAAAATGCGACGAAGGAGCAATTCAATCTTTAAAAATAATATTATCGGCTTATGAAAAGTCACACAAAATTTCATATTCATATGTGTGTTTCAGATGGATGTTATTTCGAAGGCGACAAATAAAATTATAAATTAAAATTAAAAAAAATATTTTTAATTTATTCAAATGCAATTCATTAAATATATCGAAACAAGAAATATATGACTTAGACCACTTTCATAATTATACAATTATTGACTCACAGCAGTCGAACCAATATCAGCATCATCCATCCACCGTCAGATTTTTATTTTAAAGATTCTTCTGTAATCGTGTAAAGTTAATTTTGCAAATATCCTATACAATATACATTTAATTATCTATAAACATACCTAGCTGAATCATCAATATAAAAAAAAAACCTAATTGCACTAGTCGGGCAAAATTAATTTGGTGCACATTATGCGGTAGACAGACGTCCTATAGGAAGAGTTAAAAAATAAAGAATCAACCAATTGTCGACGGCTCAGCGTTTCGCGATATCGTGATAATAAGAGTATTTATAATATTGATCACTTTAAATCACTAAGGAGTGAGTATTTTTCGTTTTCAAACAATTATATCAAAGCGATTAACAAGACACTTGCTTTGCGTTTCTAACTTAGTTCTAACTTAACTTTATACTTCAAATAAGGTTTGTTACTTCGAAGAAATCAGCTTATAGCACCTTATCTAGCCAAATACTATGTGCGCACTTATAATATTCTAGTATATTTTGTTTGATAATATTGATTTATTGCAATACAAAATATGAATATTCCCCTTTGAACATTTTTTTTCACCGAACATATTCGTCGACGTTATTTTAAGGCAAACGAGGACCGCAGGTGGTGTGGAATTCACAAAATGGATTTAAGAACACTTAGGAGTATTGATGAATATGGATGACGCTGTAATGGAGAGTGCTTATCTTCTCTACCATATGATTTATTCTGTTCGCAGTAAATGCAACACTTTACTTAATTATTTGCTATCATCGCACATCTTGCTTTTGCGATTTTGTATAACACAATAGGTGTACACTAGAGAATAACAAAGACCCACTTGCACATTTCTTATACATCCTCCTCTCCGTGTTACAAAATACTTACTAAATTGAATCTGTGCACACGGCCTATTAATTTATATAAGATTCTTCCTTGTATGTGGTCTGGTATTAGTTCTATTAATACTATTTATATCTTACATATTCGTACCATATGTATAAATATTATTTTATAGTAGTAATGGAATAAGAGATACGCTTATTATTTTTAGGCAGTTCATCTTAGCTCGGATTCCATAAAAAAAATGATAAAAATTACATCTTTTATAATAATTTTGAAAGCCGTTTTTCGGTTGACATTTTTTAAAATCGCAATATTTTAAAAAATTTCGTAGGTTTCGGGATCCTTAGTAAAGTAATTACAATTACAAAGTAATTTGTAATTACAGATACAACTGCAAAGTAATTTTTACTTACAATTACAATGTGAATTGAATCCTGGAGGTAGGAGGAAGATTGTTTGTCCTCTTGCAAAACTAGTAGATACTCCCAAAAAGGAGATCCAAGGATTTTAAATTACACAGAGTTTCTCAAAACAAAAATTTCCGAAGCATCAAATTCTTGATGCTTTTTAGAGCTTTAACAATCTTTAACACCACCAAAGGTCGAAATAAACAAATTAAAAAAATTGTTATTATCTTTTTCTAACAGCTTGTGCTGCTTTTTAATAATGAAATTATACGAATGTATATCAAAAATCATTTCCTCTTCAGGCTTCTAATTTTGTAATGCTGCATGTGATACATCCCCATGTTTTTCCAGATATCTGTAAAATTGATCGGTCCCGTAAATATAGTTTTGAAATGAGAATAAGGCACTATGTGGTGGGTAGGATTTGCATGGATCCTATAGAAAGCACATTAGTATCTTGAATTGTTTGTAATTTATATGGAATATTCTAAGTGTTGTTAGTTATACGTACGCAGGACAAAGAAGTCTCTAGTAATGTAGAATAGCAGAAGTCATGATTGTTTTGCGTAGAAAGTAAAGTACAGTAGTTTCTGTATGGGAAACAAGATAAGAGTAATTACAACTATTAAGTCAGAGTTCAGGCAAAAGTTTTTGCTACAACTTCATTAATAAGTATTATAAATAATATTATGAATGTATTCTTTCTAACGAGACATAAACGGCAGTTAAACCTCTGTTCATTACATTAGCATTTTGTAATACTGTACATATTTTCTTCTGTGGAAAAAAAAATAAAATTACGTAAATATTTAAATACATTTATATATTAAATTCCGCGCGGAAAAATCCGGAAAAGGATTTGCCATATAACTTGGCAATTGGTCAAGTAACAACCAATTTTATGCGTTGTTATTTGTTTTAGTCGACATCTGAATTACAAATAGAATACATAAAGGGATATACGATAAATGACAATTCAATCATCCAGCGAAATTTGCTGCTGGAGAGGCCAATGCGCTATTAATGGTTGTGGTAATGTAATGACGATGGGGGTGAATTAGAGTAACACAAATGCATAATTGAGACACGATGAAGATAGAGACGCTACAACTTATTGTAAATACATTTCATTATGTCGTTGTCTTTATAACTGTTGCTAGCAGGTTGTTAATTGCTCTTACCACAATCGACCAGCGTTACCAGGCAGGGGAAATTAACACTAGATTGCCCGAGATTTCTTGTATACCTATATTGCCCAAAAACAGTCAAAGTGACTGCATTGTGAAAAAATAACAAATATGTAAAGAAATTTGTTTAAAATTCATTTTTAATATTTTTTATGTTATTTACAGTTATATAACAGTTTTAGTAAATATTAACTGTACATATTGACTGTTTTCAATGAACTTAACCCATATTTCCGAAAGCAAGGCAAATTTATTTGATTGTAGGCGCCTACTGCATTCGGTTCTTTTGTCAAAATGAATAAATCGTAGGATTTGCTTGAACTTTTCTCTGGCCATAGTTTTTCTAAAACATTCGGGACCCCACTTCGCTGACCATAAATAACTCAATTTAAAATTTGTTGCCTCGTAAGCTCCACGAGCATATAGAATCCCAATAAATGCACGTATTTCCGGTAATGATATTGTCCAACCGTTCCGCAAAATTCGGCGACATTCTTCTGTGCACTTTCTTATATGTTTGATAATATAGTTATCTATTATCGACGATAATGCACTGATAAGATTAGCTGCCACAATGTTCCTTTTTGCGTAGCCTGTTGGCCCTTTCACACTCTTGAAAATACAAGCAGATGGTATCCTTCCAGGAATGCCACCTTCGTCAATTTTTGTCCACACAGTACGATCAGCAGCTGTTTCGACCTCCTGAAACGTATTTTCAGTTTCTTCATCAGAATCTGAACTAGTTAGCACCCTACACCTTTTCCTGGGCATATTGATGACACTTTTATTTTCATCATTGGTGATCGACTCTTCATCACTATCTTCAGCGTCAGATGTTTCACTTTGAATATAATCCGCTTCATCTTCAGATGATAGTTCAGAATTTGTTGCATTTGATTCTATATCGGAGCACTCTTCACTTATGTTCGTTAGCTTTTCCAATAACTCATTTCTGTTCGACATTTTTTTCATAAAGTTAGGGCGCAAAAGAAATAAAATAAACAACTTGTTAGAACAACACTTTATAAAGATTCGAATAACTAGTACTACTTTAGCTTATTGAGCAACTGACACTTATCAAGTATACGCCCAAATCGACAATTTATCATGCATCATATTTCAATACAAAGCCGGACAGGTCATATTAGAAATTTACTCAATTCAATAAATAAAAATCTTTTGATTATTTAAAATTTACCAAGCAGTCAAAATGACTGCTTCTGGGCCATATAGGCATAACACATATATATATACGGAAATAAAGGAGGGCGGAAGTAACTACAATTATTCATAAACCCATTTATATATTATAGAAAAAGTCACCAAATTCTAAGAAATTGTGTCATCAATTTCATAATTGTTTTTCTAATTGAAATTAAAAAACAGTCAAAATGACTGCCTTGGGCAATCTAGTGTTAAATGATAAATAGAATTGTAATAGGAAAAGTAGTGTTGGCAGTGAACTAGTTATGTCGTGACTCATAGTGAAAAAAAATAGCGGGGTAGCTGGGTGTAGCATTAGTAGACGAGTTTTCACACAAAGGTGTACATCACGTAATGTTATCCTTGCTTCATCCAATAACGTGAATTAATCAAACACATATACCTTCGAATAGAAAAATGTCAGTGGCATTTTCACTTGGTGAATTCATTATATGAATAAATAATTTTTTCAATTTTGTTTCGTCCTTTCTGTTACATTTAAAGAACTCAATATTACAAATTTATCTTTATGTCATTAATACATTGTCAACGTGGAATGCAAAGCGATATTCTTCACTTCTGAAACATTGAAGGTGGAAGACACCGATAGGCGTTATTCAGATCTCAGACATTAAAGACGTGAGAAAACAGTCTTATGTGGGTCAAACTATTATTGTATGTCCAATAATTGTTGTAATTGTAGCAAATGCCCGTATGACGCTGAGTCACGTTGAGTCACGCATTGCCGGATGAGCAGATCAATTATATTTTACGTAATTGTGTATTTCCTGAACAAACTAAAGTTTCATTTGGACAATAAGCATTTTTCCACATAATTATGTGCTTTTATGTTCCTAACACAACGACTCTGTACATCAGGAATACAATTTTGAACAACTAGTCGAAAATTAAGTTTCAATTTGGAGGATACAGTACATACTTATAACATAGAACATGACACTGTTGTTGGTAAAGGAAATAAAGAATATCTCTGTTGAGAATGTTGGATGTGTGCTGCAAGCAAAACAGGAGTCGAAACGCAATACATTTGTAACTTCTAATTAATGCCTGTCTATAAGGGTCAATGCTTCTATCACTATCACACTTAAACCATTATTAATACCATTAATGACTGCGCCGGCCAATTTTTAATAAAAGATTTCATTTAACAAAATATTTACATTAATTTTGACGGGTATACCGAAATTTCACTTGTATCGCGAAAATGTGCAGGAACTAACAACACCTAACCCATTTCACAGTGTACCGTCCACAATAGATTAAGTGCTTATGCCATCCATGTTTTTCTATTCAGAAACATGCACTTGTAATTAGTCTATAACATTGAATAAAATTACTGCGGAAGGACATACCGTGCATACTGCATGTCGCTTGGTGCAAATAGATAATGATATAAATTATATATATGATATAAATAGCAAATAAATATAGGGTAGGTAATGAGGGTAATGAGACATTGTAAGGGATGTTTCAGGGAATTCACCCGGCAACACTGATCACATGCTGAAAGTACGGTACCTCTAAGTTAGCATGCGAGGTCCAGCTTTCTCTGGTGCAAATCAGATTAAAGTTTTCCACCACATCCCGGAAGGGAGTATGTGCTTTTATGTCTATGTTTCAAGTTCACACACGGTTGACGACATGACGTTTTATCCACACTATGCCATTTGGTTTATCTCAGTTGCGAATACAGTATCGATTATATGTACCAGGTTGTTCAATAAGTTTTGTTTTGTTTTGTTGAGGGCGTTGCTACTAGTCCAAATTTGTTTTTGTTTTGTTGGTTCACTCTTCTTATCAACGTATGTGAAGGTTCATTTCAATCAGTCAATTCATTCTTTGTTTACAAGCCATTTAGTGTCGCCGTGTCACAGTATTTTCGACAATGGAAAAAATTGAATATCGTGCAGTGATAAAATTCTTATTTTTGGAAGGTGTAGCACCAAAAGAAATTCACGAACGAATGTTAAGACTGTATAATGAACGTTCACCTTCAATTAGAACAGTAGAAAGATGGGTTGCTGAATTTAAACGTGGTCGTACAAGCCTTGAAGACGATCCACGTGAAGGACGTCCAAAAACCGCATCAACACCAGAAATCGTAGCCAAAGTACAGGATATGGTTTTGGAAGATCGTCGATTGACTGAAAGGGATTTAGTAGAGGTTCTACACATCTCATTAGGCAGTGTGAGTCATATTTTAAATGAAATTTTGAGTTTTAAAAAGCTGTGTGCACAATGGGTGCCGCATTCGCTAACAATTGAACAAAAACACATTCGAATGCGACTTTCTCAACAACATTTGGAGCGTTTTAAAAAGGATAAAGTGGATTTTGTGCGTCGATTCATCACTATCGATGAGACTTGGGTCTATCACCATGATCCTAAATCAAAACAAGAGGCTAAAGAGTGGTGTGAACCTGGTTGTTCGGCTTCGAAACGAGTTCGTGTCCAGAAATCGGCCAAGAAGGTTCTGGCATCAGTTTTTTGGGGTGCGAAAGGAATTTTATTTGTGGATTACTTGCAAACTGGTAACACAATTAATTCTGAATATTATTGCAACCTTTTGGACCAGTTGAAGGAAAAAATTCGTGAAAAAAGACCCGGTTTGCAGAAGAAAAAAATCCTTTTTCATCAGGACAACGCACCGTGTCACAAGAGCATTTTGACAATGGCTAAAATCCATGAATTAAAGTTCGAATTGTTGGAGCATCCACCGTATTCACCAGATTTGGCCCCAGCGACTTCCATTTGTTTCCAGAACTCAAAAATTTATGCGTGGCAAGCGTTTTTCGTCAAATGAAGAGGTCATAACGGCTGTTGAAGCGTATTTTGCAGACCTTCCGGAATCTCACTTCAGGGTTGGGATCCACAGATTGGAGGATCGTTGGAGCAAGTGCATTAATGTTCAGGGAGATTATACTGAATAATAAAGTGTATTTTGAACCATAACATTGTGTTTTTCTTACCGAACGACAAAACTTATTGAACAACCTAGTATGTATATATAGCGTGACTGAAGCAGAGGAGTAGCATTGAAGGTATACCAAGATGGCAAGGGTTTCTTCAGGTATGGCACCCATGCAGCGTGCGCTAACCTAGAGTCACCGTATTATAACAAGCATTACCACGGAACAGGGTATAGCCTAGGGACAACACACGCTCAAAATAGCCATCCTGACACTAATTCAGCCAGAGTGGGTCGAAAACGGAAACGTATTATGGGTCTCATGTAATACGAGGGCTACTTCAAAAGTTTGCGGTCTTTTTAAGAAAAACACATATATCGATGCAAAACAAAATTTATTTCTCGACGAAGTCTCCCTGCAACTCGATACATTTGGTCCAACGTTTTTCCCATCCTTTTAAACCGTCAGAAAAAATTGATCGTCTAAACCTGAAAAATACTGGTTTACAGCGTTTTCCACCTCTCTACTTGACTTATATTTCTTTCCCCCAAGAAATGTTTTCAAATTAGGAAACAGGAAAAAGTCACTGGGAACTAAATCTGGCGAAAAGGGTGGGTGTGGAAGCAATTGAAAATTTAATTCGTTCAATTTTGACGTTGCGATCATGCACGTGTGAGCCCGAGCGTTAACTTGGTGAAACAGGATTTTCTTTTTGGCCAAATGCGGACGTTTTTTCTTAAATGTGGCCTTTAACCCTTTCAGTGCCGGGCGAAAAAGACGAGCCTATGCGAAGATAACCGGCCGAATTTCACGATTTTACTAGGGTTTGGAAAAAGGTTCATAAAAACCAAACAAAAAACAATATTTACATAATTTAACAAGCAGTATGTTAAGGACGAAATAGAGAATAAAACAATGACACTAATTTTTCTATATTCATTGAAAATTATATAAATAACAAAGGTATTAATGATCATAAAGAAAATAAAAATTGAGTTCTCTCTTACTAAACGTATTTGCACATACGAAAAGTAATCTTTTCATCATAACTTTATATAGACCATCTATTACAAAGTATATACTTTGCATTTCCACAATATTTTGTAACAAAACAAATAATATTGCATAACAAAAATAAAGAATAACTCTAAGGTACATGGTAAGCACTGGACGGATTATCTCTTCCGAAACGAGTAATTGTTATAGGTAATATAAAGTTAAAACGAAAAACTATTTTTTTTAAATTGTCTCCTACGAAATTAGACCATTTATAACGTATTATAAATTTATTTTGAGATAGAGTTCTCTCGTAATGCAAATAGTAAAGCACTACAAGGTGCTTGCCGATATATCGGCCCTGGCACTTTTCGCCAGTGCAGCAAAGGCCGATATATCGGCCTCCGGCACCAAAAGGGTTAATTTATCCAGCAATGCAGCGTAGTACTGTCCGTTGATTGTTTCACCCTTTGCAAGGTAATCGATAAGAATTATTCCACAGCTATCCCAGAAAATTGTCGCCATCACTTTCCCTGCAGAGAGAACGACCTTTGCCTTCTTCGGAGTTTGTTCCCTCACTGCAACCCACTGCATTGACTGTTGTTTGATCTCAGGCGTATGGTGGTGTACCCAGGTTTCATCGACAGTTATCACTCGCCGTAAAAATTCCGCTGGATTTTTTTGATACAGGTGTCATGTCTCGCAGCGCTAAAACAGATTAATGTGAGTAGAGCGTGCGGCGGTATCGACACGAGGAGAGTCAGTTTTGTAACGACCAGCGTACGAGGCATAATAAAGTGTTAGCCGAAAGAATATCAGTCCCATCTCTCCAGTCCACACGTACCTACACCCATACAAATACACAACAACAGGCTAAGACACTCGCGCGACATGTCTATCTGTATTGCGCTTTTAGTCGCGAGTCAACAAGCGCGGTACTCAGTGCGCGGATTATTTTCTCACATCCAAATCTTGATGTAAAATCTTGTGCACCCGTTCAGATGATATCCCACAAGCCTTAGCAATATCATTGACACTCAATCGACGATTTTCCATTACAGTTTGATGCACAAAATCGACCATTTCGTCAGTTGTCGCGGTTTTAGGACGCCCGGAACGTTTCTTGTGTAAAATGCTCGTACGACCACGTTTGTACTCGGCCACCCAATGTTCCACCGTTGTAAATGAAGGGGAGACTTTACCGTATACAGAGTCTAACTCATCTTTTATTTTTTCAGTTTTTTTCCCTTTCAAACGAAGGAATTTTATCACTGCGCGATACTCAATTTTTTCCATTTTTTTTTATTGACTGGGATAAATTCAGGTCCAATAAAGACTATATTCAGTATTTTCGTTGCCAAGACTTCGGTCACTCGTCCTTTCATTACAAAATTCAAGTTGCATGCATTAAGGGTGCCAGGCCACACAAATCTTCTAGTGTTATTAAATCTTACAATGTCACACCAAAATGTATAAATCGTAACGAGTCATATACGGTTAATTTCAGTAAATGTTCCTCCTGTGGCTATACTGGGGAAAAAGGAATAAAATCAATCCTGTAAAACTTCTTCCCACCATTACGGAACCTATGACTTTCTTTTCTTTCCTCAATTGTATTCCTGAGCGCCCAACAAACTGGTTCCAGTAAATGGTGACCCGTTTCCCATTCTCCTTCCATTCCCTATGGGCACAAAACGTTAGCCTGTGTTAAAGTCCTTACTTCCTATGTAACCAGGATTAGTCACACGAATAACACCTCCGTTCCGTCCATACCTCCGTATCCATCCGTGTTCGAAGCTTCCACTAGGGAAGAAGGGCTGGGGGACCCCCCCCCCCCCCCCTATCCATTAATAGCTCCAATTACTTAAACAATGACGATGAAGTCGAATACTTAACCAAGACGTTTCCTGGCATCGCGTTCTGCAATTAGTATTAAATGGAAAATATAATAATATAATGCCTGTTAGGTCGATCTTAACATACGTAATGAAATTCTTGAGGAATCGTATTAGATTACAGTTTGATGGGCATGTGAACAGTAAGGTTGAGTTATCAATAATAATAAAAAAAAAAAACGTTTCTTTGCTTCGTCCTCTAAGAGGGAAAACTCCTGTACTTTGGTCTTAACAGGCTCTCTGACATACCTTTTGACGACATTTTTAAGGAAATTAGGATACATGAAATCTCAGTGCAATCATACCTAAAAATAAAAATTAATCCTATGTCCAAATTCTGCATTTGCAACGTGGGATTTTTAACTGGAGTAGCAGTAACAGTCAATCGACGATCTTCCATTACACTTTGATAAACCGAATTGACCATTTCGTCAGTTGTCGCGGTTTTAGGGCGCCCGGAACGTTTCTTGTGTAAAATGCTCGTACGACCACGTTTGTACTCGGCCACCCAATGTTCCATCGTTGTAAATGAAGGGGAGACCTTACCGTATATGTACACAGTCTAACTCATTTTTTACTTCTTCAGTCTTTTTCCATTTCATATGAAGGAATTTTATCAGTGCGCGATACTCAATTTTCTCCATTGTTGATAGACAATGTCAACTGACAACTTTGGAAGAGTGCCGTGGACAAAGTAATGATCAAAATGACTTGAAATTTTTATGGTTTACGTATGTCAACGCTATGTATTGGACGGCGAAAACTTTTTTTTCTAAAGTTAGTTTATGTCGATAAGGCCGAAAACTTTTTAAATGGCCCTCGCATTTTATTCTTCAGTGTCATATACAGTATCTTATGACCCCAATGTTAAAAGCAGTGAGACTTTTGTGTAATGCAAGTACTTATATCACGCTAAACAAAAATTGCGACCCGTTTTTTTTTTTATATGTAAGCTGAATAGAATTAAATGTCGGAATTCACAACTTTCTTTACACGAGTATTCTTAGCATACCTTGCTATCTCGTTCGCTACCGATTTCTTCTGTTTCGCAATTTTCTTTTAGTATTTTAAGTTTCTGGCTCACGGGCTACCTTATAGTAATATTCTGTAGTATAATCAGATTTAAAGGTTCATCTTCGACATTCAATCCGACCTGATTAGATTCAGGGTATGAGTATCAGTATATTCCTGGGGTTTGCAAGTCTCCGAGAGTAATCGACTTCTAGGAAAACGTGTCGATATTCGTCCTTTATGACATTATTCTAGACAACCCATGCAATTACATCGGTACGAGCAAAACAAGCGACTTTTAAATCGGAAAACGGCCTCCTGACTTCAGAGTGGATGTGGAACTGCCTTTATTCGTCTACCTCTCGAGGCGTACTACTATCCCGCAAAACTGTTCACTTCCTGTTTGGCGATTTTCGTGTTCAATTATACACGATTCAGTTAGGGTTGCGACAATTGTTAATGTCTGAGTGATGGTATGATCCGTCAGGTCAGTTGTCAACGGGCATTTCAAGTGCGTATGTTTTTCGATAGTGATCCGCTTTACCATTTCGACGGATTTTTGCCGACTCGAGTGTCTTTTGCTATATGTTATAGGATTGTGACGTCAGTACTCGTATTGTAGGAAATGGGGAAGTGGGTGGCAAGACAAGCGGCCGAATTCACTTCCGACAGCATTTCTGATATCACTTTATATGAGATTTTATTCGATCTAATTTGTATGTATCTGAAAATTAACATTTTCCGCGCACGTTTATACTGAGTTTTCTGGTAGTTACACCACGGGGAAATACGATCGCAGCAGGGGTATGATGCTTAAGTTTGCTGTCAGTATTTCCGAGCAGAGTTTCCGGCAGTTTCAATTTTCACGACAACGCTGGTTACGACGGAATGGAGCCTCACTTAAGATCGAGCTTCTAAACACGCTGTAGGTATTCTTGCATTCTATGTCTATATATTTTTAACACAGTCCCCGTCATCAGCAACAGTTACTTATCTCCTGCACGAATCAACCACATCACAGATTCAGCTGCGTGTACTTTGTTCATCAAAGGGCACTTGATTGAGTAACGGTCCGCTGTTGAAATCGCCGATGAGATAATCGCATGTGACAGTGTGTCACAGACTATCATTACATGTGTACATCTCATGTGTATACGGCCGTTTAGCATTTCTTATATGTGCCCATAATTATGAAAGTGGTCTAAGTCATATATTTCTTGTTTCGAGATATTTAATGAATTGCATTTGAATAAATTAAAAAATATTTTTACATTATGCGACATTTTAATTTATAATTTTATTAGTCTTAATTAATGGAAATTTACTATGAATATGAAATTTTGTGTGAATTTTATACGATAATATTATTTTTAAAGATTCAATTGACTTAGACCATTTTCAAAATTAACTGAATGTCCTATAAATGACTTAAAGCAATAAAGAACTTTGAGTTTTATTTGAAACAATAATTTGATTGAAATAATTCGTGAACATTTATTACATTTATTAATTATTTTTAAACAGTAATCCATTTTTATCATTATTTCGAGTATTTAAGATTCTTAAAATGTTCCTGAAAAACTGGAGGGATGTACGGTAGTAAACTCATAATATCTTTATGTTTTTCTTCCGATACTGGTCTAATGGTGGTGTATAATGGAAGTCATTTAATATTTCCGTATATTTTTGGTCTTCCTTTTTTAGGTGAAAGATCCAAAACGTGAAATTTAGAATCATCTAAAGATGTTTTATAGAACATTTTATAAGGTTCATTTTTCAAGAATCTCATCCATTGAATTTGTAGCCAAGAGACAGATTCACCCGCGGTATTTTTTACTCTTCTTGTTATTGATTCTTCTAGTGATTTCGTTAAAAATGAAGTTGTCGTTATTATTAAAATTTGATTGTCATTTATTTTATTATGTAGTTCAGAAACGCGTCAAAGAAGGCCACGTGCCATTTTCAAGTTGTTTATATAATTTATTTAAATTTTTGACTTAGACCACTTTCATAATTAAAACTAAATGAATTCCATATAATGTTGAAATTACAACCACTATCTAATGGTTCATTTTTGACAATTTCGTAAAAATTACATTGAATAAATTTAGTTAAAAATAATGTGGTATGAAATAACTGATAAACTCATTTTTTTTTAATTTTGACTTAGACCACTTTCATAATTATGGGCACAATTAAATGTTTAGGTATAACTACATCTATAAATTTCCATCGATAACTATTATAAGAAAATGATATTCTAAAAAAAAGCATAACTTTGAAGGCGGCAATTAAGGTGAGGGGAAGGAGGAGGTGTATGAGTACTTTCGCGACTCACTGTATGTAATGTTACACTATCCGCCTTATATTAAATGGATTATTGTGAGCAATTCGAGGAGTCGATTGTCCGCGAAGCGGCAATCACACGGAAAGTAAGTTCGATCGTATGATTTCCCATGGGTATCGTCAGAAATAAATGACCTCTGCAATTTCTGTTCGAAGAATTCCTCGTTCTTTCGGAAAGTACCGTTCTCATCATTCCGCCACCATTTCTAGGGCTCGAATAACGTTTTCTTAAAATTAACTGTCAGTAGAAAAGATCGATGTCAGTAAATATGAGGTGTTCAACACGTTTTCTTTCACCCGCGGTTATTTGGTTACGTCGTACACGTTAGAAATATACAAGCGTGACATAAAATCTACCTTATATTTGATGCATTTGTAGTCTTTGTGGAAAAGATGCAAATAATCTTTATACTAGTTTTACGACTTAAATGCAAATATAGTCCGTATTGGTTGAGTTTCTTTATCGTGATTTATTGTGTAAAATACACTTTCTGTGGAGCCGTCAGACTTCGCCCTCAGGAATCTGGATGATTTAAAGGTTTGTATAATCGTCATTATTACAACATATGGTACTGATATTGATATTTGTGATACTTAATGTGCACAATAAATGATGATAAAGAAAGTTAGCCAAAAACCCGTCATATTCCCATTTTCGCCTTAAGTAACGTAGATTGTTGTGTGGATATAAATAAATTATTTGAATAGTGCTTTTACAGGAGTATTAAAATGTTTATGTAATTATTTTGTTTGCGCGCAGCTTCATGCATAACTACGTTAAGTTGTAATTTACTATTTCACTGAAGCAAGGTTACTATAATAATAAAAATAATTTCGTAAGCACATTGCGATAAAGATAATGGAACGTGTTATGTATATGAGAACGGTCAGACCCGTGTTATTAGGGTCCAATATTAATACACTGGTACATGTATCATAGAAGCACATGATATGCATATAGACCACCATCCGGATATAGCGGGGATTACGTAATATTGAAAACGTACAACCAGGTTGGGATATTACGTTCATTCCTTACACCCTTAGTACCATGAGTACTTTGTAACGCAGAATGAGACATTGCGTAGTAATGACGTATCGATAGCAACCTAGGTTTTCACGGTAATTTACTTTGATTACACATCTAAACGGTTCTTTATAGAAATACGTTCAAATGCAAGGCAGTTGTGCGCATTTTATATGTCTGCACAGAGAACGGTATTGCTTTTAGATTACAGGGTAGTGAGAATATGTTCAGAAATTGATCAAAACATACACTATTGCGATTTGAACTTTTGACGTGCATACTTTTTCTAATGTGATTAACTCCATTTTTAGAATTGTTTTAAATTTTACTGTCAAAGTACATGATTGATGCATAACTTTTAGAATTTGAAATAACTTTGAAATTGTTTATTTTGCGGAGTTCATCAATTTTACAAATAAGCAACTTAATTAATTCCGATTTGCATACCTTCCATTAAAATATTTTTTCTAATTTGGTCTAATCTGGACTGCAGCTGCGTATTTTTTAATCGTCTATCTACAAAATTTTAACATTTATTGAGTGAGTTCTAAGCTTGTAACCACATTAGCAGTATTTACCTTACAGAATGAAATACAAAGACATTGCGAAACAAACTGAACTGTGTGGGTTCTATAAATTACAGCTTTCTATACGTGAATCAATTCTGAAACAAATATCTGCGAGACGCTAGTTTCAGTGACCTTGGCATGTACGGATTTACTGAGATCAAATGCTGTTAAGAACTGAGGGAAAGCGTAAAGCAACCCCAAGGGGAAAAGAGAGAAGTAATAATTCCGGCGGTAAGACAAATTAGATGCCTAACACTTTGAATGCCAAGTGTGTTTTGCCTTCTTTTCCTGCAAATAAGATTTTATTTTTCTACCGCTTCCATGTTCTAGAGAAGTTAAAGCTATCGGCTGTGTTAGATAACCATATAGAAAAAGATGGTATTGATCTTTCTTCGTCAACTGGTTTCCTACGCATCGACACTCAGAACAGGTGCACAATAATACCGGAAATTAGGTATATATTTAATTCTGGGACTACCAATTACTTCTCTATATACCTCTATACTTCATGAAATTGTTATAAAAAAAAAGATTAAAAACAGATGTTTCAATGAATTGTTAGTTCTTGAACTTATTACTTCATTATCGTACTTAATATATACACGATGAAAACATAAAAATTGTTGCTATTTAAGTAATTAAGGTCGTCTTCCATTTTGGAGAGATAGGGTACTTGATAAAACTCGCGAATCTCTCATTTCCCGGAGACGTGGAACCCAAAGTATGGAACCTGAATATCAAGATGTAGCTACGTCAGACGAAGGTAGACCTTCTGAGCAGTATAGATAATGGCAGATGAGGTCATATACGAGGGTTACCTTGCCCCCACCACCGTCGTCTTCTCAAGTTCTTTCTTCAGGCAAATTAAAGGATATTAATGCGCAACTACAATTATATGTATACCGAATTAAACACGTTCCGTATCAAGAGCGAGCCGCTGCCCAGTAATGGCATGCTCGAAAAATGAAAAGACACAGTTCAACTATTTGCAACAGGACTCGGAAAACCTCGAAGGAAAAATTGGATATTCGGAAGAGAAAAGTATGTCTGCAAGGGTTCACAAAAAATGACCGTGTCTAGGTCTATTCATTATTCCGAAGTGGTTTAACTGAACAATGTCAACAAAGTGTTTTATTTTTGAGAAGGTGTCATGTGTATATTCAATATACAGTATAGAAGATAATTGTGCCCATAATTATGAAAGTGGTCTAAGTCAAAATTTAAAAAAAATGAGTTTATCAGTTATTTCATACCACATTATTTTTAACTAAATTTATTCAATGTAATTTTTACGAAATTGTCAAAAATGAACCATTAGATAGTGGTTGTAATTTCAACATTATATGGAATTCATTTAGTTTTAATTATGAAAGTGGTCTAAGTCAAAAATTTAAATAAATTATATAAACAACTTGAAAATGGCACGTGGCCTTCTTTGACGCGTTTCTGAACTACATAATAAAATAAATGACAATCAAATTTTAATAATAACGACAACTTCATTTTTAACGAAATCACTAGAAGAATCAATAACAAGAAGAGTAAAAAATACCGCGGGTGAATCTGTCTCTTGGCTACAAATTCAATGGATGAGATTCTTGAAAAATGAACCTTATAAAATGTTCTATAAAACATCTTTAGATGATTCTAAATTTCACGTTTTGGATCTTTCACCTAAAAAAGGAAGACCAAAAATATACGGAAATATTAAATTACTTCCATTATACACCACCATTAGACCAGTATCGGAAGAAAAACATAAAGATATTATGAGTTTACTACCGTACATCCCTCCAGTTTTTCAGGAACATTTTAAGAATCTTAAATACTCGAAATAATGATAAAAATGGATTACTGTTTAAAAATAATTAATAAATGTAATAAATGTTCACGAATTATTTCAATCAAATTATTGTGTCAAATAAAACTCAAAGTTCTTTATTGCTTTAAGTCATTTATAGGACATTCAGTTAATTTTGAAAATGGTCTAAGTCAATTCAATCTTTAAAAATAATATTATCGTATAAAATTCACACAAAATTTCATATTCATAGTAAATTTCCATTAATTAAGACTAATAAAATTATAAATTAAAATGTCGCATAATGTAAAAATATTTTTTAATTTATTCAAATGCAATTCATTAAATATCTCGAAACAAGAAATATATGACTTAGACCACTTTCATAATTATGGGCACAATTGATGTATACTGCGTAAATAACTTAAGCCAAAGAAACTTCTTGCAGTATTGTGATCACATAAGAAGACAAATGAAAGGAGAAAACCACAAATCTGTCGTCATGTAATATCATCAATTATCCCAGAATTAATACCACAAAATTATTTACTCCCATTTGCGGATTAATATTAATTCTCTACCCACGTGGCTCTGTAATGTTCGACTGCGTTATGTAACACGACGTTTTGAGCAATCTGGAAATGATAACCGCGTTATTACAATGTACAGTTAACCCCAGAAGTATTGTATTCGCCATATGGAAGGGTAATACAAAGAGAATATACAATAAATTGTGAATTCGCTACCAGAAAAGCAATACCTTAATATTACGGAATAACATAGCACTGGCAATAACCAGTTACTTTCGTATTACATGTAGAGACTGAAGAATTTCTGTTACATAAAAGCTGCAATTTATTTAAGTATATGCTACAGATATATAGCTAGAAATGTTTATATAGCTATAATCTGCTGCATATACTATGCCTAACGGATATTAGTCATTATCTATAAGTTATACAAAAGTTAAAATTTTTGCAAGTCCTACATTATTCAGTTATAATAAGGCATTATTTTAGTGTTATCGAACTCACAGTTTATCACGTATTCTCTTTGTTTTGTCCACCAATATGTCGTGTGCAGTGCATGTACACTTTTGTGACCAATATATATATATATACATAGACACCCAGTCACAAACTGGGCATTTTTCTTTGGTTCTCCATTAGCCATTAAATAAATGTATATTAGGTTACTATGCCCGATATTCAGTCTAGTAAGATAAGTTTGATCTGCTCTAAAGACAAGAATAGCTGGCTTTGGTTCAAATATGTCCTTCCTGTTTTTTTTAATCAATGTATCAAAATTTTTTTCACTGTTTATTTTAAAGTATTTTAATAAGTCTTTTATGCAGGCTATTATTATGCCCTTGTGACACATGGATAGTTATGATAGGACTACTAGTTTTGCAGCTTTTTCTGTGGGTTCATCTGCTATCTCGTTTTGTGTATATTTTCATGGGGTGGAGTCTGTTGGAAAATAATGCCTTTTATGTCAGTGATGATACTTTTTCTATTGTGTTTATTGGCTGTTGAAAGACTTTTCAGTGCGCAGTTTAGACTCAATTATTTTCTTCTACATTCATCTATGGGCATCACATAGACTGTTTCTTATTAGATTGCTGTGAAAAGTTCCTATTACAAGTCTTGTTGCTGTGTTATTTTTGGAGGAGAGCATGTCTAGTGCTTTTAGTTTAGCTGAGCCCTATACTATCGATCACTACTGATACCCATATTTTTTATGCTAATACCTTTGCAACACCAAGTCTTTCTGTGCATTCATTTTTTAATATTCTTTCATGGCTATTCTGATTTAGTTAAAGGCTCAGCCTAGTATTTTTTTGGTCTTGGGTTTGAAGTACGTGACTGTTCAGGCAAGGATTTATTTTCAGTGTGTTTCATTTGTCTTGAAAATATTACAATTGGGTTTTTGAACTGATTTAAGGTCAGTTACAGTAATTTATTATGCGGTGGTATTCTTTCCTGATGTGTAAATCATTGTATCGTTGGAAAATATGATACATTTTACAAGGTTAGGTATTTCGCAGCCTATATCATTCATGGCAATTAGGAACACATTTAGGTACCATGTTAATGTTTTATTTATTATTCCTCCAAGCAATTTGCATAAACAGCTCGTTAAGACTACTGGTCTACATCCTTCTGCGATACTTTTGTTCTTTTCCCCGTCTCAGATTCGATAGTAATCCCGTGCTATTTGTCGGACAAGCCATATTTGAGGAAATATAATTATACAGGGTGCGGCGCCAAAATCCGGATAAAATTCAATTTAAATTTCCCGTCGTTCTATACCACTTGGAGATGTCGCTATTGGCAACGAAATAATTTGAAGCATGTAATAAACATTCATAACCTCGAAACTGTAACTATGTTAACCCTTTGCACTCCGAACCATTTCTCCATGCACCCCACATATTATTTAGTATAGTTTTGGAACCAAGTAACGTATTATAATGATATTGAACTTAAACGAATTGGTTGACATCGAGAAATATATATTTGCAAAAAGTCAATATTTTATTTTGTTATAATTTTGTACAGTGTGATAAATTTTAAAACACTCCCCAGTATGCATTGCGGGGTGATTTATGCACATTTGACAATAATAAGTCGTTCGACGTCTGTCACCAGGTGTTTTTCTGTCAAAACAGTGCAATCCCGTTTTCTTTGTTCCACATGGGGTTTAAGGCCTATGGAGATTAAAACGTTGTTTGCCGAGCGTATTTTACTACATTAGAATCGCAATGCCACGAAATACTGCAGAATCTCGTTGAATTGTCGAAAATGAATATAATGGTTAAGCATTGGATGCCAAAGGTTTGAATTACTGTTCTAATGCGAAAGACATTTATAAAATTGCAAATGCGACTAATTTCCAGTTTTTTTGCATTTATAATGAATCATTTTGCGCCGGTCACCGGCGACCACCACGGCATTCAACGTGTTAAAATTTTCAAGGTCCGGTGGTTTGTGCGTCGTAACAAAACCCGCTGACATTTTTTTTATATATCTTAGTAATTTTACTATATTTTGATTTGATTTCTTATGCCATTTCAAGGGAAAACTTCAGGCAAACGTGCACGTCTCAAAAAGTTGCGCTGGAATAAGTTAATTCCCTGTAATCTCTAACAAACTTTAATATCCCCTGAGAAGCGACAGCAGAGTGCAAAGGGTTAAACCTGTGTGCAGAGTATAATCGAAGAGTCGCGATTATCGAAAGTATTCGCGCTGGGCGCTCAGCGACAAAAATGATTCGATTCTTCGGACACCTAAGATCGACTGTGTTTGATGTTGTCGCGAGATATAACGAGTCTGAGAAGTCCAGCGAAGGTTTTGCAACACCGGCCAGGAAAACTCACTCGAAGGAGCGCGTTGGTTAGGACGCCCAAAATCATTCAACGGGCCCAGGAGCTCATTTTTCAGGATCCAGGGCAGTCGATCCGAAAATTGTCGTCGATTTAGGGTGTACGCGAAAAAAACATGCGTCGAATCGTCGAGGAGGACCTCCGCTACAAGTCTTATGCGATAAAAGTGAAACAGATGCTTTCCGAAGCTGCCAGCTTGTTGGTGACCCTTTCAATCACACTCCATACATAATAGTCCAAAGGATTTAACACTAGATTGCCCGACAATTTCTTGTATACCTATATTGCCCAAAAACAGTCAAAATGACTGCATTGTGAAAAAATAACAAATATGTAAAGAAATTTGTTTAAAATTAATTTTTAATATTTTTTATGTTATTTACAGTTATATAACAGGTTATTAGTAAATATTAACTGTACATATTGACTGTTTTCAATGAACTTAACCCATATTTCCGAAAGCAAGGCAAATTTATTTGATTGTAGGCGCCTACTGCATTCGGTTCTTTTGTCAAAATGAATAAATCGTAGGATTTGCTTGAACTTTTCTCTGGCCATAGTTTTTCTAAAAGATTCGGGACCCCACTTCGCTGACCATAAATAACTCAATTTAAAATTTGTTGCCTCGTAAGCTCCACGAGCATATAGAATCCCAATAAATGCACGTATTTCCGGTAATGATATTGTCCAACCGTTCCGCAAAATTCGGCGACATTCTTCTGTGCACTTTCTTATATGTTTGATAATATAGTTATCTATTATCGACGATAATGCACTGATAAGATTATCTGCCACAATGTTCCTTTTTGCGTAGCCTGTTGGCCCTTTCACACTCTTGAAAATACAAGCAGATGGTATCCTTCCAGGAATACCACCTTCGTCAATTTTTGTCCACACAGTACCATCAGCAGCCGTTTCAACCTCCTGAAACGTATTTTCAGTTTCTTCATCAGAATCTGAACTAGTTAACGCCCTACACTTTTCCTGGGCATATTGATGACCCTTTCATTTTCATCACTGGTGATCGACTCTTCATCACTATCTTCAGCGTCAGATGTTTCACTTTGAATATAATCCGCTTCATCTTCAGATGATAGTTCAGAATTTGTTGCATTTGATTCTATATCGGAGCACTCTTCACTTATGTTCGTTAGCTTTTCCAAGAACTCATTTCTGTTCGACATTTTTTTCATAAAGTTAGGGCGCAAAAGAAATAAAATAAACAACTTGTTAGAACAACACTTTATAAAGATTCGAATAACTAGTACTACTTTAGCTTATTGAGCAACTGACACTTATCAAGTATACGCCCAAATCGACAATTTATCATGCATCATATTTCAATACAAAGCCGGACAGGTCATATTAGAAATTTACTCAATTCAATAAATAAAAATCTTTTGATTATTTAAAATTTACCAAGCAGTCAAAATGACTGCTTCTGGGCAATATAGGTATAACACATATATATATACGGAAATAAAGGAGGGCGGAAGTAACTACAATTATTCATAAACCCATTTATATGTTATAGAAAAAGTCACCAAATTCTAAGAAATTGTGTCATCAATTTCATAATTGTTTTTCTAATTGAAATTAAAAAACAGTCAAAATGACTGCCTTGGGCAATCTAGTGTTAAATCTGGGCTGTTGGGAGGCCAAAATTCTTTAGACCAAAACATGTCGACGTTGTCCGATAACCATTTTGCACCAAATGACACTTGTGTGCGCCCGCGCACTGTCTTGTTGGAACACATACATAAGACTTGTAGTTAAATTGAATTTTGTCAGGATTTTGGTGCCGCACCCTGTATATATCTTAATTTTCTCCATACGGTGTTTGGTTCTATTTTTATAGTGATGATGTATATATACACAGGTATATACAGTCTCTGTGGTGGTTTTTTTGTTTCTCCGTTTACTGTTTTGGCTATAGCTTTGTATCTATTGTAGTTTATTTCATTTTTTCTGTCTCTTGCGATTGACTTAAACGTTGCATTGAAAATTGAGAATTGTTCTGCGAAACTTGGGATTATTTCGTTTATTTCGTTGGGTGATACTTCTTCAGCTCCTTTAAACTATTTACATGTTCTCTAATGTGCAATTTATATAGATCCCAATTTGCCGTATTGTACTTTCAGGCAGTAGAAAAAACTGGAATATTTGTTGATTACTTTTCTATATTTATTTTAATTGGAAAATTATTATTCTTGTACAAATCGTTGGACGTGTTCTGTTTGGCGGTGTATGCTATACTGTGCTCGCATATACTTAGACCCATTGAACTGTAGGCAGCGTTTCTGACAGCATAATGTGCTAGTGGTAGACAGTTCCCTTCTGTGAATGTAGTTTTTCACGTACATTTTCAATTGTTTTTCCACGAGTGTCTGTTGTGTTGGAACCCCCTGTCAAGTCATGGCACTTCAGACCTTCGGGAAGAATGAATGCTCTGGGTACTTGGTTTATTAAACCAAATAGGTCACATTTTTGCAGTTTCTGACTATTAGACAAGCAGAGATTGCATATAGCACTTTTTTTAACGCTGTCGCTGCGCCTTCAGTCGCAATGATACACTTAGTCTGATTTCTAAAGTGAATGTCAACATTTTGTATGTTTTTTTAATCTACCGCTTTTAAAATTTGTTTCTTAAATACGCAATATATATGGTATTTCGCAATTTATTATTTTTTCCAGATATTCATATTGATAAAACAGATCATTTATATTCCATTGTAAAATTGTATTGAACATAGTTTTCAAATCTTATTTTTTTTCCAAGAAAATATTTATGCGTTTGCAGATGGTTCAATTTCGGAGCCTAAGGAGCTTCGTGTTTAGGTTCCCTTTCTGTCTTTCTCACTTTGGCAATTAAAGTAGTGAAAGGGCTTTTAAGAGTGTAACCATCTGCATGAAGAGTCAAATGGTTTTAGATAAATTGTGGGAGGTCCCCTATATTACTGACGCATTTTGTTGCTATGTCATTAAGGTCAGGCATATCTCTTGTTCTCCCAAAAAGTCTTTTTAATTGGTTGTAGTTTAATAATCGATTAGGTTCTTCAAAGAAGTCTTTGATTGGGACCCGTATCTCTTCAAGTGGCTTTTAATTTTTGGGTCTTTTATTTGTTAGAGTATTTTCGTTTCTTGGGTTTTTTTAAATTGGAGCCCCCACTTTTCGTAACATCTGAATCTCATGAACATATTAAGGATCGTTTTTCTTTTTGCGCTCTCAAAGTTTCATTTTGGGGTTCTTACAAGTGTATCGGTTGTACAGAAAAGTCAGTACGAAAGTCCGCATCAAATTTTGTTTCGTTTAATACTTTTGGATAGTACACTGTATTTTTGTGAATTATTTATATAACTTTACTGTCTTCTAATAATGATACGTAATTTTTTTCTTTCGCTGGGTTCGTTTGGTTAATATCGTTTTCAATGTTTGAGTGTTTTTGGTCTTTGTAGGGAGGCAAGAACGCAACCAGGCACGAGAATAAAATAACAATTGGTGGAGAAACAGTGGGTCTGCATGTTATGTGGCCGGATAACGTACAGTCCGATTCGGACGCTCGAAGCGGCATAAGCGAATAAGTATTGCGACAATCACAAACGTGTCTTTCCTTCAGCAATCCCCAAAGTCTTTATTAATTATTCATGGATATGTGCAGTTTTAGGCGATTCGCCCTCCTTTCAAAGAGAAAACGTTTCAAAGAGTCTGTAGATGGCTAAATAGATTGTATTGTGCCGCGTTGCATAATTTGCAAAATTTTGTATCTCAAACACAGTATGTGTGCGTAACCTTCATCATACCAGGTTGTTCAATAAGTTTTGTTTTGTTTTGTTGAGGGCGTTGCTACTAGTCCAAATTTGTTTTTGTTTTGTTGGTTCACTCTTCTTATCAACGTATGTGAAGGTTCATTTCAATCAGTCAATTCATTCTTTGTTTACAAGCCATTTAGTGTCGCCGTGTCACAGTATTTTCAACAATGGAAAAAATTGAATATCGTGCAGTGATAAAATTCTTATTTTCGGAAGGTGTAGCACCAAAAGAAATTCACGAACGAATGTTAAGAGTGTACAATGAACGTTCACCTTCAATTAGAACAGTAGAAAGATGGGTTGCTGAATTTAAACGTGGTCGTACAAGCCTTGAAGACGATCCACGTGAAGGACGTCCAAAAACCGCATCAACACCAGAAATCGTAGCCAAAGTACAGGATATGGTTTTGGAAGATCGTCGATTGACTGAGAGGGATTTAGTAGAGGCTCTACACATCTCATTAGGCAGTGTGAGTCATATTTTAAATGAAATTTTGAGTTTTAAAAAGCTGTGTGCACAATGGGTGCCGCATTCGCTAACAATTGAACAAAAACACATTCGAATGCGACTTTCTCAACAACATTTGGAGCGTTTTAAAAAGGATAAAGTGAATTTTGTGAGTCGATTCATCACTATGGATGAGACTTGGGTCTATCACCATGATCCTAAATCAAAACAAGAGGCTAAAGAGTGGTGTGAACCTAGTTGTTCGGCTTCGAAACGAGTTCGTGTCCAGAAATCGGCCAAGAAGGTTCTGGCATCAGTTTTTTGGGATGCGAAAGGAATTTTATTTGTGGATTACTTGCAAACTGGTAAAACAATTAATTCTGAATATTATTGCAACCTTTTGGACCAGTTGAAGGAAAGAAATCGTGAAAAAAGACCCGGTTTGCAGAAGAAAAAAATCCTTTTTCATCAGGACAACGCACCGTGTCACAAGAGCATTTTGACAATGGCTAAAATCCATGAATTAAAGTTCGAATTGTTGGAGCATCCGCCGTATTCACCAGATTTGGCCCCCAGCGACTTCCATTTGTCTCCAGAACTCAAAAAATGTATGCGTGGCAAGCGTTTTTCGTCGAATGAAGAGGTCATAACGGCTGTTGAAGCGTATTTTGCAGACCTTCCGGAATCTCACTTCAGGGATGGGATCCACAGATTGGAGGATCGTTGGAGCAAGTGCATTAATGTTCAGGGAGATTATACTGAGTAATAAAGTGTATTTTGAACCATAACATTGTGTTTTTCTTATCGAACGACAAAACTTATTGAACAACCTGGTATATTCCTCCTGCAAGGAACGTGACAGAACAGAGCATCGTTTGCTATTTTCCATATCGACAGCATCTTTTATGTTGCTGCGTGCTATAGTTACATATGCATTTGATAGATTTGCAAGTATGTACGTGGCGTTGAGTAATGAAATTTTAAGGGCGTAGTCGTTAAAGTTTATCTGTTTATGATCACTAGTACCCCGTCGGCAAATTCCTTGCTTGCTAAAAATAAGTGCGCTTGTGTGTTGCAGCTCCTGGGTTTGGAGGGACCTTCAATATATGGAACACTACTTTCAAGACGATTTCTGGAATCAAGAGGCATTTTGCAAGTTTTTTCGGCACCGTACTGCACTCTTCCTTGAATCACATTCACTATGTAACGAGTTCAGAACAAGAACAGCACAAAAGGCACGAACTTTTCGTCCAACAAAGGAATCGGGAAACTGTTTATGCTTTCTTTAGAGCACTCAATGAGCAATCTGTACACGGCGGCATACAATCCGAAACTCGCCAATAAATAACTGAAAGGACTGATCTGGCAATGTAATTGGTAGAGTATACATTAAGTATTAATCTATTTTTTTATTGCATCGAATACCGGAATGTGAAAATTAAAATCAGTTATTAATGCCATCGTAAATAACCGTGATTCCTCTTTTGTTTACCACAGCATTGGCATCTTTTCTATATTAAATATATGTATGTATCAAAGGTGAATCGATCTGGTACGGAATAAAAGAAGTCAGATGGTGTGCATCCAACCGATACATTATAATACGAATTAACATAATGTCAGTCACACTAATTTATAGTCGTGGGGTATCTTAACACATTAAAGGCGGGAGTCGTAGTACTACGATTTATCTCGACTGTAGCTTAAAGGCGGGAGTCGTATTAGTACGATTGAAACCACATTGCGCAATCCATGCGCGATGTTACATTTGTTTACATTTGTATTTAGTATGTTTTGTGGTTTGAAGCTGTTCGGTTGTTCAAATTCCACTTACAGTAAATTTTGAAATCCTTCAATATGGTTTCACGCGAAAATAAAGATATATATGCACACGATTTATCTGACGTTGATTGCGATGAAAGAGAGTTAGCTATTGATAATAATGATAGTGATATTGACGGTAATGATAGTGATAGTTCTATACGACCTGTGAGAAGGACCCGAGTTTTTCTACTACCGATTAGCGATGATGAAAGTGAAAATGACTATGAAGAAAAAATTATACATCAATGGACTGAAGTCGACATTCCACCTACCATAGAACCGTTTTTGGATCGAACGGGGTTAAATATTTTACCACAGAACGGCGTTGAAGGATCTCTGGATGTGTTCCTTGATGATAATTTCTACGAAATTATGGTAACAGAAACTAACCGATATCACCACCAAAACGTCGAAAAATACGTTAAAAAGAAGAAAACGATAACATGGACGGATCTCACTATTGGCGAATTCAAGCAATTTTTAGGATTAATAATTCTAATGGGCCAAATTCCGAAAAGTACTATCGATGAATATTGGACAACAGATCCATTATTAGAAACACGAATATTTCCAAAGACAATGAGTCGTGATAGATTTAAAGAGATATGAAGATGGTGGCACTTTGTGAACAACGATGAAATGGATGATTCGAACGACCGTCCATTTAAAATTCGACCATTTTATGACAGTTTGGTTGAAAAATTCAATGCTGTATATACACCAAGAAGAGAAATTTCACTGGACGAAAGCATCATACCATGGCGTGGAAGATTGGGATTTAGTTTACAATGCCTCGAAAATGATTAAATATGGAATCTTGGTGAGAGTTGTGGCTGAATCGAAAAGTGGCTACATTTGTAATATGAAAATGTATTGCGGAGAAGGAAGGAAACTGGCGGAAACAATATTAGATATTCTTACTCCTTATAAAGAGAAATATTATCATGTGTTTATGGATAATTATTATAACAGTGCAGATATAAACGAAGCTCTTTTAAAACATAAAATACGAAGTTGTGGAACAATACGTGTAAACCGAGGACTTCCACATGAATTACAAAATAATAAGTTGCAACGCGGACAGTCAATTTTCCGGAGAAAAGGAGACGTGTTATTACAAATTTGGCAGTCAAAGAGAGAAGTGAAGTTGATTTCGAATATTCATTCGAGTGAACTATTAGAAAGCCCCAATACAGGTTGGCACACAAATACAAAAATAATTAAACCAAAATGCGTAATAGAATACAACAACTATATGAAAGGTGTTGATAGGGCAGACCAGTACCTTTCGTATTACTCAATATTGCGAAAAACAAGAAAGTGGACCAAGCGGGCTGTAATGTATTTGTTAAATTGTGCATTTTTCAATTCCTATTTAGTATATAACATGCATAATAATAGTAGCTTGCCATATAAAAAATATTTGTTAGAATTATCACGCTGTCTTATAACTGACAAAAAAACCGAAGATCTGGAATTGATGGACATTGAAGAGCCACAACCTGGTACATCGAACCCGGCACCACGGACTCTACGATATAAAATTGATCCGCCTGGACGTCTTTCGCTAGACATCAAAAAGCATCAATTAATTCGGATAGAAAATAAAGGCAAAAAGCTTTATGCCCAATGAAACTGCGTAGTTTGTGCGGCACATAAAAAAAGAAAGTTGACTTGCTTCAAATGCGAGTTTTGCAATGCACCTCTTCACCGTGGCCAGTGTTATCAATATTATCACACTCATAAAAAATACTAGATTCGTCTCATAAATATGTACTTTAAAACATTTTTTGTAATTAGTGTCTAGTTCTTTTTTAATATTTCTTATAGTTTTAAGAGTTTAAATAAACTTTTTTAAGTCTAAATTTTTTTATGAATACTATTATTTTATATACTACTACTAATATTTTTATACTGCTACTAGTATATTACTATTAATATTTTTTATGAAAATATCGCCCGCTCTAGACGAAAAACGAGGCGGGCGGTCGCCGCGTTACCTAGCATACTTTCGCCAAGATCGCCCGCCTTTAATGTGTTAATTGCTCGTTCCACTTTATACATGATCTATTTGTTATATAAAAGTATTAAACATTGTAACATGCTGATATACTACGTCTCTCATGGTAGCGCCATAACCCTGGAAGCACAATCGGTGGCGCGCATCGGTACCACATAACTTCACGTTATCTGTGATCACGGAATTCAAATCCACAATCACCCCCATTCGTTTTACTGATTCAGAATATTTATACATTTTCTTACATTTTTTAACAAGGTTTTTCTACTGCATGGTTATTTCAGCAGTCCGCGGTTATGTTATCCTGGATATGTGTCTCACGTGTATTATATACTCCTTAGTCTACTCTCTAATGTAACGACATTTCATAATTAATATCTTACATCATTACAGTTATTACATCTTAGTTCTTTGTTTAATTATCTTGCCGCTACAATATCTTCTAATAGTCTACTGGTCCAAACAGTTTCTTTTACTCCTTCTATCATGGTTTCTGATACCCTTCCCATTGACAATAGTGCTGCTTTTGTTTGTTTCCTACTCCGCCAATGTATTAGGTCCTCATTCTTATATATCAATAGGCTGTCAAATAGCTTAGAATCTCGAGGCCTGTCATATGAAAGCATTTGTTTCACCCTCTGTCATCCCCATTAGTTTTGTGCTTCCACATTCCAAATGATGATCAATTGTGCCTTTCTGGTACTTAGGAATTCTTGTCAGAGTCGACATATACGTCTCCTCTGGTCTATGATTAAATAATGACAAACAACTCAATGCAAATTATATTGGGTTGGAGGGAAAGTTTTGTCGTATTTTTAATAGGCAGGTAATTTTTCTTATAAATAAAAAAAACATCTGGCTAGTGAGTCATTCGGATTTTTTTTTGTTTTTTATAGTTGCTGTATAATATAAAAGGAGTCATTTTTTACCGTTCATCATTTACTTGTGATATTTAAAGTGAAAAACATGTCAGTAGATAAAGTGCATTTACGCCACTGCATTTTGTATGAATTCCAAAAAGGAAACAACGCATCGGTTGCATGTAAAAATTTATGTGCGGTATTTGGAAAAGATATTGTAAATGTTTGTACTTGTCAAAGATGGTTTAGCAAATTTCGTTCCGGGAATCCGAGCCTCCAAGAAAGTGATCGATCTGGACGACCATCCAAGATCGATTTAACAAGTCGAGAAATTGCAGAAGAGTTTGGCATTCATCATACAACACATTAAATGTATTATGATTAATATTAAACACATATTTTTATAAATTAATTCAAATAGTTTCTTTAAAATACGATAGAACTTTCCCTCCAACCCAATACATCAGGTCTTGTCCGGATGCTTAGGTAAATCAGTGTACCAATCCGTTCTTGGTAATCCTTGGCATTGAATATCTTACTTCCTTCATCATCATCATGTAACTTTGACTGATGCCCATAGGTGTTGCCACAGAATTACAATTGCTCATTCCATGTGTCTGGAACAGTTTCTCTATGTAATGTTCTTGATGTGTATATATTCTTCCCTCTTCTTGTTTTGATCGCTTGCCCAATATATTCCCAGCTTCTCAAAGATCTTTCATGTTGCTCTTTTACCTTATTTATATATATTTGTTTCAAAGTTATCGCTAGACAAAACCAATGTTATATCATTAACATAAATCCCACAATACCGGTAATAATTTCTTCCCTCTTATGTAAAATAAGGATGGATCTTCTTTTGCTTTTGTTAATCCACTCTATAATAGTATTTCCATTAAATGTCCGATCCAAAATCTATTGGCTGGCTTTAAACCATATATGCTCTTATTAAGTTTACATGCTTGTTTCATATCACTTGTATGCCCAGCTGGTAATTCTATGAACAGATTTTTTTAATCTCACTATGTAAGGATGCATCCTTAATATCATACATTTTTATCTTCTTTACTTTACTTGCACGAATACTGATTAATATTCTAATAGTTTCAGTTCTCATTAATGGTGTGAAGGTCTCATAGTAATCAAACCTTGCTCCTTACCCGTGTCCCATGGTAACTAATCTTGCATTGTATGTTTTAATGCTTTTCGCGCAAATTTGTTTCTTGACCACTCTCTATCTAAGAGGTAAGCGACACATTAAAATTCCTAAGGTGATTTACATTCGGTTTTCTTTTCATTCGCATCTCGTATGGAGACCTTCCATACACTGGAGACTATTCATTTATTTCTTATGTACACTATATCAAACAATATCGACGTTGCCATCTCTATCACAGACTTTTTGGCTCTTTTCATGTTCAACTTTGATAGTCTTGAAGGATTTAGGTCATGTTTTAACCCTTTGCGGACGGAGCCGCTCGACGGACGAGCGTCGCTGTGGACGACAGGTATTGGAGCGCGCAGTAAAGAAAATATTCACGTCGCGCGTTTGCGTTATAAAAACTAAATCTTAATTCAAATAAGTTTTTCATAAAATCTAACAAAATCATAAACAAACAAATTGAATTGTGTTTACATATGAGACGTTTTATATTCGTCCCTTTGTATGGTATAGTTCAAAACAATCACCTATGTGCAAGGTCGGTTTAGCCGAACAAGTAGCACAATAGTACATCGACTCTCTCCTTCCATGTTTTACCTTCTGATTCGAGCATACGACACAATCTTTACTACTTCCTGTTTCATTTCGCCGAATAATATGTAGAAGACCGTTGAGCCGTTCTGCTGTTCCAGAAGCCGAAGGAGGCTTGGGATCACCATCTCGAAAGTTTCCAATCAATTGATCCGTCAAGCGACGTATAAATTACAAATGATTTAACTTTTTTATATTATATTTCCTGTGATGTTCTTGATATACCTAATAGATAGGAATTTATTACTGAAATCCCCCAAAAAATAATTTTCGCCACCATTTTTGAGACATACGTACGCTAGCCGCAGCGCTAGAGTTGGGCGGATATATCCGACACTCGTCCGCAACGGTAAAAAGGCTTAGGCGGATATATCCGACACTCGTCCGCAAAGGGTTAACCCTTTTCTATTCAAATTACTCTTGTAGAGTATAATACTAATGTCCATCTAGTACCTAATTGTACTGTTTCTTTTTTTATTCATGTTTGGTTATCTTTCAGTGCAATACATTTTTCCAGGTTTTTGTGCTGTTTGTTCTTTTTTTTTTTAGAAGAACAGTAAAAATTATGCTGGAATAAACTAAATTTATTGGTCCAATTAGTTCCTGGGGTCACAGCTATATTATGACGTATGATGCATCTTTGCTTCTATGCAAAACACTCACTGTTACTGTTGTTGATTCTTATCCATTCCGGTTGACCAGTGCTTCTGTTTTCATCTCTTCAATCATTTTCTTATTTGCCAGATTTCTTTTGCTTCTCTTATCTTTGCAATTTCATTATATATAATGAATGATTTTACACAATATACATTCCATATATACACAGCTGTCATTCCTCCCTTATTTGTTTCTTTATAAACTACAGCTCCATACTTATAAAATGTGCATTAAATGCTTTATCAGTCATCTTTACTACTGATGGCAGGTGAGTGTTTAGTTCCAGAACATATGAAATATTCCCAAGGCATAAATTCTTTCCATTTGATAGTTATTGGGCTGAGATTTCAAAAATACCCATAGACATTAATTTCTTTCCTCGTTATCTGCTATTGAGATTTCTCTTGATTGACCTTTTATTATTTCTCTTCCCTCTCCTGAATTCTTGTTTTAATGCATGTCATATGTCATCTTCTAATATGGGCATTCTCAACTCATAGTCCTCTGCGTTTTTTTCATAACTGTATATATTGATATCTAAGAGCTTCAATTCAGTTTATGAAAGTATCAACATTTTTCTCGCTTTTCATTTTTAGGTTCGATATTTTACTTAAGGTCGTGCTTTCAGCTGTTCCGTCTTTACTGCCATGTTATTTTTCATTAATGTTCACATCTTATCTGCACTTTTTTCTCGGCCCCACTTTAGTAGTTACAATATCAATAATTTTCTTCACACTGCATAGTTATTATTATTCCAATTATTCGATTTCTTTAATTTTCTTTCATAATCACTTTCACTTTCTTCAGGTTCATCCATTGGCGTTACTTTTATTACCTCTTTCCATAATTTCCACGACCTTAGTATCCGTTCAATTCTTTCACCTCATTAGAAATAGTTAGTGTCATCAAGCTGCCCTACGCTTGCAATCCAAATATCTACCTTTTTTTCCATTATTGCCCCTTTAGTCTCCCAACTATGTAATAATCACGAATCACTTTTTAAACTCTCGCCATTAGGGTACTTTTTTGACAATTCTTCAATAAGCACATTTCGTCGCCTCTTGTCAGGGATCTTAATTACCCGTTCCACTTTATAAACAGTCTATTCATTATGTGAAAGTATAATACATTCTAACACGCTGATATATTACATCTTTTATGGTGGCATCATGTTCCCAAAAGAACAATCGATGGCCCGCGTCGATACCGTATTGTTTCATGCCATCTGCGATGAAGAAAAATAATGCCATAATATCCTTTTTAAATAGAAAGATATCAATTAGCAAATTATTAAATTTCTCTCAACACTCGCTGTTATTTTATGAGTTTAAAAATATAGAGCCCCATTTACAAAACGAACCCGACCTTGAAATCTCCTTCATTCGAATACGTACGTATTTATATGCTTCGCGACATTTTCTAAACAGTTCAGAATTAATTTTTCTTTTCGCCAACTGAGAATTCCTACGATACTTAAAGCATCGCGAAACTTTAATTCATCTAATTCATTTGTTTATGCACAGAGGTTGGCGACAGAATTACATTATCGCAATCCAAAATGCCTGGACAGGTCCCCATCCAAGAGCCCGTATTTCAATTTTATTTCCCTCTCCAACCTTTGTGTGAAGGTTGAAGGAGGGACAGTTCAAAGGTGAAGATGTTTTTTTTGTTTTGTGACGGAGGGGAAATCTTCTGTAAGACACCCCCGCACTTCCAAGGGAAAGTGCAGGGGTAGTGCCGGATTTTTACCGACTAAAACCCCGCCGATGCCACTTCCCTACACCGATTTCTGATGGGCTTCGAGTTCTCCTAAGAATTTCACCGAAACCCATCCGGCGCCACGAGTCGAACTCGCACATTCCCAACGGAGGCGAAGATATTGACCGCATAGCACTTACATAGCACTTACTCTAGTGATTTTAGTGTTGTATACACCTTTCTTTTAATTCTTGTTAAACGCAAAGACTTGTGCGATTGATGAACATTATAAATTACAAATCTGTTGGAGAAGAAAATACGTGGTTGTGTATTCTACGCTTTAAGGGGGGATTCCCGTCTAGACGGTCAAAAAAATCGATTTTTTTTTTGTATATTTTTAAAGTATATGACATGGAGAATATGTGAGCAAAACAATTTCCCCAAATTCTTTAAATGAACAAAGTTGTAGCCACATATATGCAGATGTTCCTGCCGCGCGCTCTAAATGCACTCGTATTTTGTTACGGGCTGCGCAACACAGCATTGTTTACATATCATGTTTCAGCTCTGAACAAAAAGACTCCAGAGCAAATCGGGTTCATTCAGGTTGTCATAAAAAACGAAAATTCTCAGGCAATAGATTTACAATTGACCAAAATGTGGAATTTACGAGTACGTCGGCAAAAAAATTACTGACTTCCTGTAATACGGATTTTTCTGTTTCGAAAAAATTTGATTATTGCATCGTGAATTTTTTCATCGTTTTTACAAAACTGCATCTCTTGTAGTTTGTAATGATGAAAACCCGCAGCATCAAAACTGTCCGGAGGGTGAGGACAGTTGGTATAAGTGGCGCAAAGCCGAAGCCGCCGGCACGCTTGCTGGCTTCAATCACAAAAATCCGCCTCTCAATGATAACGTATTAGAAACTATAAAACCTATTTACAAGGATTTATCGAATGATGAGTTGCTTGAAAGTTGTTTGGGTGCAGAAACGCAGAATAGCAACGAATCATTGAATTCGTTGATTTGGACCATGGCCCCGAAATACCTGCACTGTGCTACAAAAACGATAGAAATCGCGACCTTTTTGGCCGTGATAAACTATAATGAAGGGTTTTTACCCATTTACAAAATTATGAACCTCATGGAAATTGCAATTTGTGAGGATAAGGTTCTAAACAATGATATGGGCTTCTCAATAAAATCACTCAATCTTTATTCACTAAGAACCGTCTCCTTCACGGGTACGTCGAACACTGATCTCGCTTGCAGCTGTTCTGACCTCCCAACTCGCTTCTCCGCAGTATCAATCGCGAAAACAAAAGATAACGCCGACGGAAGAGTACCTTTGATGTGAGCGACCTACGTCGTTGTCGCTTGATCAACACCAAGGCACGTGTCCCTTACAAATTGGCCAACAAGCGGAAATATACGCCCACTCCCGTAACCAAACTCGCATCAGCCGATCGGAGCAGCGGTCGTCCAAGGTCGTTCAAAACGAACGAGTGCTACTCAGAGTCAAAAAATCGGCTCTGCAAGACATGTACGAAGAAGAGGAAGGCCTCCTTTATGGTCCCGGAATAGGAAATTGAATGTAACTGGAATTATTTGCGTGTTATCTCTGAGTAATTTCTTCAAAAACTTTAAACGCGTTTTTCTCGAAACTACATTTTCGCAATTGGTACCCATGATATCGCAAAATCTATCGAACCGATTGCGCTCAGAGAACGCACACATCTTCAGCACATATGTTGCTTTAGTGTGAATTTACAATCAAATTGGTATATTTATTTAAACAATTTTTACAATACTTTAAAGCTGAAAAAATTGTGACAAAATCGATACTTAATTTTCAAAGTCATGCTATTTTTTTAATTTTCAAGATTTTTTTTTCCTCGTAGTTCACACGATAGCCATACTCATATATTTTAATAATATACCTTGTTTTTTTGTTTCTGATATACGGAACGTTCAGATTCATGGGTACCATGGAACTACTTTTTTTTTTAATTGTTTAATAAAACCTCTCGTACGGCGTTCATGTTTATAATTTTGAGAGAACAAAAAATATTTTTAAATAGTTAAAACGTGTACTAATATGTAGAAAAAACCGCAATCCAAAAGACC
Source organism: Cryptocheilus praepositus (assembly GCA_033815515.1). Taxonomy (NCBI): domain Eukaryota; kingdom Metazoa; phylum Arthropoda; class Insecta; order Hymenoptera; family Pompilidae; genus Cryptocheilus; species Cryptocheilus praepositus. Next base: position 31,337 of record JAWWQZ010000024.1, on the reverse strand, counting down.
TCATCGTTTTTCCTAAAAAAAATTCTAAAAGTTACCTAAAAATCACGCCTCTAGACGGGAATCCCCCCTTAATCTTACAAACTTTAGCGACAATTTCGTAACCACCGACATGTCACTCCTAATCGTAAGTAATATACATACTTATATATGTATATATTATAAATAAATAAATAAATATATATATATATTTATTTATTTATTTATTTAGTTATTTGATAGCACGCATAGTCGTATTTAAACATTTTTACATATTCTCGTATCCTTCAGTTGCCTAAACTATACCCAGATATTCCCTTATCAATTGAACCTTCGTCACGCCTGATCCCAGTTCTTCCATGAAATTCGTGGAAGTCTCAAACCAGGCAAATAACAGTGGGATTTTAGTTCCATCCAAAGTCGGGAATGGTTGTACTTTTAGAGTTGTTCGAGATATTTCGCGAAGGCCGTTTTTACATCGCATTATTTCGCTATTCTGTAAAGAAAAGGTAATTGCTGGATTAGTTTTTGAATTTCCGTACTCACATGTTTTCGAGTGGTCGTTTGTAGAAAGATTCGTAAAAGTTTGGGTTTTTTATTTCTCAGGTACGACAAACGACCTGTTAAACTTGCCGGCAATTATCTATTTTGAACGCATATCATAAGCACTCAGCGTTTTTTGGAAGTAAATATTGGTTTCCAAATGCAATTTTTGGGATGAGCGGGTGATTAAGCGATGATTCCTCTTTCGTAAGACAATTATTTTAGTCCCTAATTTAGCTTATTTGCTTATTTATATGTTAAGTTTGTTAGGAAGGGGATTCATTGTTTGTTATGTATGCTCAAAATAGCAGACTAAGGGAGATTAAACGATATATCAAAAATAGAATAAATGTCCAGAAAAACAATAGTCAAGAACTCAATTGAAGCACTGCCCTGACTACGCATAAAACTCAGTTGGACCATTATTTTAGTTACAGCTCGACCCCTTTTTATGCGTTGCTTTGTTACGCGATCAGCTCTTACGAGGTTTTATTTATACATTCTACTTACACTTACGCTGCTTGCTACTGGATGTGTTTCAGGACAATGCAAAGGCAACACGGCTCGGCTGAACAGTTAATCGGAAAAGGATTATTAGAGGATATTTTAAATATTTATATAGAAAACACTATTTTTATAACATTTTCTGTGATTTAAATAGTGTACGCTTTTGTAACTGTACTCAGTAAGACGGCTTAAACAGCCATACCAGGTTGCTCAATAAGTTTTGTCGTTCGATAAGAAAAACACAATGTTATGGTTCAAAATACACTTTATTATTCAGTATAATCTCCCTGAACATTAATGCACTTGCTCCAACGATCCTCCAATCTGTGGATCCCATCCCTGAAGTGAGATTCCGGAAGGTCTGCACAATACGCTTCAACAGCCGTTATCACCTCTTCATTTGACGAAAAACGCTTGCCACGCATAAATTTTTTGAGTTCTGGAAACAAATGGAAGTCGCTGATGAGCCAAATCTGGTGAATACGGCGGATGCTCCAACAATTCGAACTTTAATTCATGGATTTTAGCCATTGTCAAAATGCTCTTGTGACACGGTGCGTTGTCCTGATGAAAAAGGATTTTTTTCTTCTGCAAACCGGGTCTTTTTTCACGAATTTTTTCCTTCAACTGGTCCAAAAAGTTGCAATAATATTCAGAATTAATTGTTTTACCAGTTTGCAAGTAATCCACAAATAAAATTCCTTTCGCATCCCAAAAAACTGATGCCAGAACCTTCTTGGCCGATTTCTGGACACGAACTCGTTTCGAAGCCGAACAACCAGGTTCACACCACTCTTTAGCCTCTTTTTTTGATTTAGGATCATGGTGATAGACCCAAGTCTCATCCATAGTGATGAATCGACGCAAAAAATCCACTTTATCCTTTTTAAAACGCTCCAAATGTTGTTGAGAAAGTCGCATTCGAATGTGTTTTTGTTCAATTGTTAGCGAATGCGGCACCCATTGTGCACACAGCTTTTTAAAACTCAAAATTTCATTTAAAATATGACTCACACTGCCTAATGAGATGTGTAGAGCCTCTACTAAATCCCTCTCAGTCAATCGACGATCTTCCAAAACCATATCCTGTACTTTGGCTACGATTTCTGGCGATGATGCGGTTTTTGGACGTCCTTCACGTGGATCGTCTTCAAGGCTTGTACGACCACGTTTAAATTCAGCAACCCATCTTTCTACTGTTCTAATTGAAGGTGAACGTTCATTATACACTCTTAACATTCGTTCGTGAATTTCTTTTGGTGCTACACCTTCCAAAAATAAGAATTTTATCACTGCACGATATTCAATTTTTTCCATTGTCGAAAATACTGTGACACGGCGACACTAAATGGCTTGTAAACAAAGAAGGAATTGTCTGATTGAAATGAACCTTCACATACGTTGATAAGAAGAGTGAACCAACAAAACAAAAACAAATTTGGACTAGTAGCAACGCCCTCAACAAAACAAAACAAAACTTATTGAACAACCTGGTATATGTAAGAATAAGTAAAACATGTACATACAGCAACATTTCTCAATAAATCTCCTTTGGTGTATTTTGATATACATACGTATTTCAAAATATGCTTGTTAAATAAAACACTTTAACTGGATGCATCTTCATACTTTGAATCGATTTTTGTGGATTTCTACTTTTCTCCAAATTCCTTTTTAAACGGTATATTTTCTCTAGATACGCTGTACGTTGTCTAGATACGATCCCTGTTTGCACGCTTTCGTTATTTTACACGGTATTCACCTACCACGCACAAACGATGGATGGTTACAATAAAGCCGAAATCCTATAAATGCAAAGAAATTACGGAAAAAGATCCATAGAAGTTGATAAAGTTCATATTAAACAAGGAAACTATAAACTCTCAAACAGATAAACAAAATCTGCTATAATAACTATCGGGTAGGTACATACCACTGAGAAAAATAATAAATGCAAAGATGAAAATTTCACCAGACGGTCGTCACTATGTCAATACACACTATGCCGTCAGGAATACATAATTCAACTCAACCCAAAATCGGCTAATTTTCAATTGGGACTGAAATTCTATGATTGACATAAGAAAACATTACATTGAAAAGAAAAAAAGGAAATAGAAAACATACGCACTTTTGACAATACAAGTAAAAGATTTCTGGAAGGAGGAACTGTAGGTGATTTAAATTAAACATCAGCAATAACCAGAAAAGTCCTACAATAGGAACAGAAGAACAAATAAAATAATCAAAATACGTGTAATAATGGTAAATATCACCACTGACAACCAAAATATTTGTCCTTGTTGAAGGTGAATGTAAAATAAGGTGTATATGAAATAGTGATTTTTAGTAGATTTTTTAACATAGGTACTAGAATTAATTATATTTATATACTTGAAACTATGTTTGAAAGTTCCTGTGCACATGCATGAGTTTTCTTTTATATTGTCTCTATGACTATAACATTGCATATCCGTGTATAAAAGTAACAGTTATCGTTACTCTCGCCATCTGCTGTCGCAGTTCCGAATAAATGGTAAAAGAATATTTCTAAAACATACATTCGAAACCATTAAATATAATAGATATTTCAATTCGAGAAACAGGTGAAGTGCGTTTGAACGGGCTGTTTGGACACTTTTTATGAATTCCGCGAAGTGAGGTTTTGGATAAGTCAACGGGCTCAAGGCTTTTAGGTGAATGAACGTAAGGTGGAAGGTCGTAATACGTGCCGTAGCTCCCCAAGCTCGTCAGTAAGGGTAGCTGTTTCGGTCCTTGTCGTAAATATTTCCATAATGGAATTCGTTAATACCAAATGTCCTGTATGTTCCTTGGGCCAACCATCGGATTAAATCCCTGTCTTATAAAGTTGGAAGGAAATGTTTCAAGTAAGTTGTTTAGTCATGTTGTATGGCTATCGGAGATGTAACGACAAAAGAGGAATCACAGAAAAGGAATTAAATGACTATATATAAAGGAATGTTTAACACTAGATTGCCCGAGATTTCTTGTATACCTATATTGCCCAAAAACAGTCAAAATGACTGCATTGTGAAAAAATAACAAATATGTAAAGAAATTTGTTTAAAATTAATTTTTAATATTTTTTATGTTATTTACAGTTATATAACAGGTTATTAGTAAATATTAACTGTACATATTGACTGTTTTCAATGAACTTAACCCATACTTCCGAAAGCAAGGCAAATTTATTTGATTGTAGGCGCCTACTGCATTCGGTTCTTTTGTCAAAATGAATAAATCGTAGGATTTGCTTGAACTTTTCTCTGGCCATAGTTTTTCTAAAAGATTCGGGACCCCACTTCGCTGACCATAAATAACTCAATTTAAAATTTGTTGCCTCGTAAGCTCCACGAGCATATAGAATCCCAATAAATGCACGTATTTCCGGTAATGATATTGTCCAACCGTTCCGCAAAATTCGGCGACATTCTTCTGTGCACTTTCTTATATGTTTGATAATATAGTTATCTATTATCAACGATAATGCACTGATAAGATTATCTGCCACAATGTTCCGTTTTGCGTAGCCTGTTGGCCCTTTCACACTCTTGAAAATACAAGCAGATGGTATCCTTCCAGGAATACCACCTTCGTCAATTTTTGTCCACACAGTACCATCAGCAGCTGTTTCGACCTCCTGAAACGTATTTTCAGTTTCTTCATCAGAATTTGAACTAGTTAGCACCCTACACCTTTTCCTGGGCATATTGATGACACTTTCATTTTCATCATTGGTGATCGACTCTTCATCACTATCTTCAGCGTCAGATGTTTCACTTTGAATATAATCCGCTTCATCTTCAGATGATAGTTCAGAATTTGTTGCATTTGATTCTATATCGGAGCACTCTTCACTTATGTTCGTTAGCTTTTCCAAGAACTCATTTCTGTTCGACATTTTTTTCATAAAGTTAGAGCGCAAAAGAAATAAAATAAACAACTTGTTAGAACAACACTTTATAAAGATTCGAATAACTAGTACTACTTTAGCTTATTGAGCAACTGACACTTATCAAGTATACGCCCAAATCGACAATTTATCATGCATCATATTTCAATACAAAGCCGGACAGGTCATATAAGAAATTTACTCAATTCAATAAATAAAAATCTTTTGATTATTTAAAATTTAGCAAGCAGTCAAAATGACTGCTTCTGGGCAATATAGGTATAACACACATATATATACGGAAATAAAGGAGGGCGGAAGTAACTACAATTATTCATAAACCCATTTATATGTTATAGAAAAAGTCACCAAATTCTAAGAAATTGTGTCATCAATTTCATAATTGTTTTTCTAATTGAAATTAAAAAACAGTCAAAATGACTGCCTTGGGCAATCTAGTGTTAATAACGTGTGTTACCGATGCTTCTACAGTACATGTTATATCTATGACTTTCGCACTGTAATTGAATGTACGATTTCGGAGCGTGACAAGTTCAATTTTCGAATAAAAGAATTGAAGGGAAAATTTGGATGGTAGAGGGAAAAAGTAGTATACGTAGTGCACTAGCGAGGTCGTGGCTGATATTGCATAAGACTGGAGGTAGAGAACGGCATGTGCAATCGAATTTCCACATAATGCGACAAGTAACGTCACATTGCACCTTGTTTGAATTAAATGTTCAAGGTAACATTACCCTAATACTTTTTTGCATAGAATGGTAGAAAAAAATCGATAAATGTAAAAAAAAAGTTGGAATGAATTAAAATAAAACGCAATTGCACCGGAAAGATCAATTATTATTTGGAAAAGATTTATTATCATTTGTGAAAAAGTTATTCTTTCTTAATTCCGTCCCTATTGCTAGAATCGCCTTGTATGTAACGGATAATCTGAATTGAACACGCACCAATGACACCGATGTGCTTCAAAATTATAGCGTTCATAAGATTATTAGCGATGTAAAAACTCTTACCACTTCGATACAAGAAATTTCTTTCTATGATAGTTTTTCATGTTGTTATATCTCACTGAGAAAATGAATTATTCTATCTATGACAGGCCGCCTTATATACTCTGAAGATAAGATATAGGTGTTTCAAGAAATATGAGGGTCTCGATAACCAAAGGATACCCAGTTGAGTGGTATAGAAATGCATTGGAAAAGGCTACATGGTAGATCAACAGTATTGTAGGAGAAAAAGATGTCTTAAGGCGTAAGCGAAAAAATTGCGGTGCGGTGTGTGTTCTCACAGAGATCGTTTACGCAGTTTTGCTCCGAAATAAGCAATACAGTCGGGTTTAGTCAGTTGCTTAATATGGATGAAGTATACTACTATTGGGCTTGACTTTGTTCACGGACGGTATGAAAAGTGCAACGATGGCTATTTACTCATCTATAAACATTCGTTCTCGAGTGTTACACTCGGCAGAGGATCCAAATAAAGGAGAACAGTTGTTCATTTTTTTATATAGACTATACTACTGTAGATGGCTCTACTTACACGTAGTGTAGACAGCCCAACATTGGTACCGGAAATCTGAAATCCCATGCACGTGCGGTTTATGACGGTCGGCCACAAATTCCATCTATGATCAGTGTGCTGGCAGCCAAAGGATTAAGGGAGGATTCCCGTCTAGAGGCGTGATTTTTAGGTAACTTTTAGAATTTTTTTTAGGAAAAACGATGAGGTCTTTTGGATTGCGGTTTTTTTCTACATATTAGTACACGTTTTAACTATTTAAAAATATTTTTCGTTCTCTCAAAATTATAAACATGAACGCCGTACGAGAGGTTTTATTAAACAATAAAAAAAAAAGTAGTTCCATGGTACCGATGATTCTGACTGTTCCGTTCATCAGAAACAAAAAAACAAAGAATATTATTAAAATATATGAGTATGGCTATGGTGTGAACTACGACGAAAAAAAAATCTTGAAAATTAAAAAAGTAGCATGACTTTGTAAATTAAGGATCGATTTTGTCACCATTTTTTCAGCTTTAAAGTATTGTAAAAATTGTTTAAATAAATATACCAATTTGATTGTAGATTCACACTAAAGCAACATATGTGCTGAAGATATGTGCGTTCTCTGAGCGCAATCGGTTCGATAGATTTTGCGATATCGTGGGTACCAATCGCGAAAATGTAGTTTAGAGAAAAACGCGTTTAAAGTTTTTGAAGAAATTACTCAGAGATAACACGCAAATAATTGCAGTTACATTCAATTTCCTATTCCGGGACCATAAAGGAGGCCTTCCTCTTCTTCGTACATGTCTTGCAGAGCCGATTTTTTGATTCTGAGTAGCACTCGTTCGTTTTGAACGACATTGGACGACCGCTGCTCCGATCGGCTGACGCGAGTTTGGTTACGGGAGTGGGCGTATATTTCCGCTTGTTGGCCAATTACTATTTCCATGAGGTTCATAATTTTTTAAATGGGTAAAAACCTTTCATTATAGTTTATCACGGCCAAAATGGTCGCGATTTCTATCGTTTTTGTAGTACAGTGCAGGTTTGCGGGGCCATGGTCCAAATCAACGAATTCAATGATTCGTTGCTATTCTGCGTTTCCGCACCCAAACAACATTCAAGCAACTCATCATTCGATAAATCCTTGTAAATAGGTTTTATAATTTCTAATACGTTATCATTGAGAGGCGGATTTTTGTGATTGAATCCAGCAAGCGTGTCGGCGGCTTCGGCTTTGCGCCACTTACACCAACTGTCCTCACCCTCCGGACAGTTTTGATGCTGCGGGTTTTCATCGTTACAAACTACAAGAGATGCAATTTTTGTAAAAACAATGAAAAAATTCACGATGCCATAATCAAATTCTTTCGAAACAGAAATATCAGTATTACAGGAAGTCAGTAATTTTTTTGCCGACGTACTCGTAAATTCCACAGTTTGGTGAATTGTAAATCTATTGCCTGAGAATTTTCGTTTTTTATGACAATCTGAATGAACCCGATTTGCTCTGGAGTCTTTTTGATCAGAGCTGAAATGTGCCCATCATTATGAAAGTGGTCTAAGTCATATATTTCTTGTTTCGAGATATTTAATGAATTGCATTTGAATAAATTAAAAAATATTTTTACATTATGCGACATTTTAATTTATAATTTTATTAGTCTTAATTAATGGAAATTTACTATGAATATGAAATTTTGTGTGAATTTTGTACGATAATATTATTTTTAAAGATTGAATTGACTTAGACCATTTTCAAAATTAACTGAATGTCCTATAAATGACTTAAAGCAATAAAGAACTTTGAGTTTTGTTTGAAACAATAATTTGATTGAAATAATTCCTGAACATTTATTACATTTATTAATTATTTTTAAACAGTAATCCATTTTTATCATTATTTCGAGTATTTAAGATTCTTAAAATGTTCCTGAAAAACTGGAGGGATGTACGGTAGTAAACTCATAATATCTTTATGTTTTTCTTCCGATACTGGTCTAATGGTGGTGTATAATGGAAGTAATTTAATATTTCCGTATATTTTTGGTCTTCCTTTTTTAGGTGAAAGATCCAAAACGTGAAATTTAGAATCATCTAAAGATGTTTTATACAACATTTTATAAGGTTCATTTTTCAAGAATCTCATCCATTGAATTTGTAGCCAAGAGACAGATTCACCCGCGGTATTTTTTACTCTTCTTGTTATTGATTTTTCTAGTGATTTCGTTAAAAATGAAGTTGTCGTTATTATTAACATTTGATTGTCATTTATTTTATTATGTAGTTCAGAAACGCGTCAAAGAAGGCCACGTGCCATTTTCAAGTTGTTTATATAATTTATTTAAACTTTTGACTTAGACCACTTTCATAATTAAAACTAAATGAATTCCATATAATGTTGAAATTACAACCACTATCTAATGGTTCATTTTTGACAATTTCGTAAAAATTACATTGAATAAATTTAGTTAAAAATAATGTGGTATGAAATAACTGATAAACTCATTTTTTTTAAATTTTGACTTAGACCACTTTCATAATTATGGGCACAAATATGATACGTAAACAATGCTGTGTTGCGCAGCCCGTAACAAAATACGAGCGCATTTAGAGCGCGCGGCAGGAACATCTGCATATATGTGGCTATAACTTTGTTAATTTAAAGAATTTGGGGAAATTCTTTTGCTCACATAGTCTCCATGTCATATACTTTAAAAATATACAAAAAAAAAATCGATTTTTTTGACCGTCTAGACGGGAATCCCCCCTTAAGCATAGATGGCAGGGGAAACAGTATCTGTTGCATGTGTATGAGTTTAAATTTCATAGTCTATTACACTGTATTATCAGAGTACAGTAAACTCTCTCACATTGTCGCACCCAGTATTTCGACGCCAATGTAAAAGATATTGCTGTGCCTATGTCATCTTAACCGAAGTAGGCAAGTGTGCGACGTATGTGGTTTGTACGCGATACGGTTCTTTGATGAGTGTTCAAGATTAAACAGGTCATGATATAATAATATAAAATCTTTAATTGCAATATTTCAAAATGATCGCAATATATTAATGAGATTTTTCCAATTCAATTGAAACTAAACACTTATTTACTTATTAAATACCCATGGTATAAATAATTTTACCTTATTATCGCCTTGATTGAATTAGAAAAATGTGTCAATAATCAGATTGGAAATAATACCAGTCCATTTTTTTGAAAATCGTATTGATTAAAGAAGTGTAACTTAATGCATACTAGTGTTAATACGCAAAAAGACGATGTGTTTATTCTTTTGCAAAACCTTAGGCATGGGACTGATGACCCAACATCACAGTAGACATTTTAAAGAAAAAATCGGGCCCCGTAGGACCTCACATTATCCAGACACAATTTATGCATTTAACGAACTTTAACTTTCTTTATGGAGATATTTCAATTGTTTTTATAATAAATTGTTTTTGTAAAAATGTAAAAAATTTAGTTTACTATAATTTGTTGGATTCAATGAAATTTAGTTGCTGGTAGCGGCCAAAAATTTGGTCCTGTCAAAGTAGGATAATTTTTCTTCTTTACCACATCTTTACAAATAATATTCGGATGTTCCGAACCAAATGTGTATTTCTCCTCAGCGGAATTTGTACAGATAGTCGAGAAAACGGGCCATAATAATATATTGCAACGGTACAATTAAAGATGAGAAATACATTTATGGTAATCAAAAATTATTCAACAATTATTGTGCCCTAACAAATTTCTTGAAACAACGAAAGTTAAACTTACGAAATTGGATGAGGAAGGACACTATGACACAGTGCAATGTATGAGTCTCAGTCTAGATATTATGTATCTGTATAAATTGGTAAATTGTTTTTTGAGAGAGTTTACATTTAAGAAAAGGAAGAGATAAATAAAAATCAGTGTATGAAAAAATGTTTGAGTTTAAACTAAACGATGAAGTAGTGAAAGCTAATCAAAAGAAATTCAATAAATATAGAATTTAAATTCAAATAATCCGTTGTCCGCGCATGACGACCACTTTTGCGCATGTGGGGCGGTGTGTTTAATTTTTACTAAACTGTACGACAGACTGGGCGGATGAATGTGTACCTACACTAACAAGGGGAGCACATATGGTGTAGACGAGTTTTTATCTGGAAAGCTTATGTTGTTTCACCGCCTGAGGCACGTAAAGTCTTTAACACTAGATTGCCCAAGGCAGTCATTTTGACTGTTTTTTAATTTCAATTAGAAAAACGATTATGAAATTGATGACACAATTTCTTAGAATTTGGTGACTTTTTCTATAACATATAAATGGGTTTATGAATAATTGTAGTTACTTCCGCCCTCCTTTATTTCCGTATATATATATGTGTTATACCTATATTGCCCAGAAGCAGTCATTTTGACTGCTTGGTAAATTTTAAATAATCAAAAGATTTTTATTTATTGAATTGAGTAAATTTCTTATATGACCTGTCCGGCTTTGTATTGAAATATGATGCATGATAAATTGTCGATTTGGGCGTATACTTGATAAGTGTCAGTTGCTCAATAAGATAAGTAGTACTAGTTATTCGAATCTTTATAAAGTGTTGTTCCAACAAGTTGTTTATTTTATTTCTTTTGCGCCCTAACTTTATGAAAAAAATGTTGAACGGAAATGAGTTCTTGGAAAAGCTAACGAACATAAGTGAAGAGTGCTCCGATATAGAATCAAATGCAACCAATTCTGAACTATCATCTGAAGATAAAGCGGATTATATTCAAAGTGAAACATCTGACGCTGAAGATAGTGATGAAGAGTCGATCACCAATGATGAAAATGAAAGTGTCATTAATATGCCCAGGAAATGGTGTAGGGTGCTAACTACCAGTAGTAGTAGTTAGTGGTAGTTCAGATTCTGATGAAGAAACTGAAAATACGTTTTAGGAGGTCGAAACAGCTGCTGATGGTACTGTGTGGACAAAAATTGACGAAGGTGGTATTCCTGGAAGGATACCATCTGCTTGTATTTTCAAGAGTGTGAAAGGGCCAACAGGCTACGCAAAAAGGACATTGTGGCAGATAATCTTATCAGTGCATTATCGTCGATAATAGATAACTATATTATCAAACATATAAGAAAGTGCACAGAAGAATGTCGCCGAATTTTGCGGAACGGTTGGACAATATCATTACCGGAAATACGTGCATTTATTGGGATTCTATATGCTTGTGGAGCTTACGAGGCAACAAATTTTAAATTGAGTTATTTATGGGCAGCGAAGTGGGGTCCCGAACCTTTTAGAAAAACTATGGCCAGAGAAAAGTTCAAGCAAATCCTACGATTTATTCATTTTGACAAAAGAACCGAATGCAGTAAGCGCCTACAATCAAATAAATTTGCCTTGCTTTCGGAAATATGGGTTAAGTTCATTGAAAACAGTCAATATATACAGTTAATATTTACTAATAACCTGTTATATAACTGTAAATAACATAAAAAATATTAAAAATTAATTTTAAACAAATTTCTTTACATATTTGTTATTTTTTCACAATGCAGTCATTTTGACTGTTTTTGGGCAATATAGGTATACAAGAAATCTCGGGCAATCTAGTGTTAAATACATTTTTTTCGAATAACCGGTAGTTTGTATAGACAATTGGATAAAATGATTTTCAAGTGCATAGCCTTCCTATAACGTAACACGTTATTTCAAACAGTTCTCTAGCTCGATCGGTAAACAGAGTGGCTAAAGTCGTGTCAGTTTAACCGTTTGAGTGCCACGAGCCTTTCTTGTTTCCCAATCGAAGCGCTTGTTATATTCCGCGTGCAACAAGTTTTCTTTCAGTTTAGTCTTATTCTGACATTCTCCTGAGCATCAGTTCTTAGAATACTGGTTTTTATAAGAATAAAAACATGTACACCTATAAAGTGTAATATTACTCAAATTTTTTATCTTATATACATAAAAACGAAAGGTAACCATAAAGTCGGGCATCGATAGAAACCGAGCCTGCTGTGATTATGGGCCTAGAGCGTTGGCACTTTGAGGACAGGAGAGAAAAAGCGCGATCGCGCCGCTTGCCATTCAAACGGTTAATTTGGCTAATCTCTCTGACTCTCTGCGGCCGACCGGATCACGTTCGTGCACATTTTGGCACTTTTTGCATCTCGCTTGTGAGTGACGGATCAATTATCTTGGTGTGCGTACGATTGCGTACGCAAAGCTGTGGCATAGAAGGGTCAGCAGAATCACGTAGACCCAAGGTGGGGTGCCCACGCGCCGCTTGCCATGTTAACACATTGCGGACGGATGACGAGATATCTCTTCATTGTTATTTCGTCGTTCGGGGCCATTGATGAGATATATCGTCTTGCGTATTTCGTCATTCTGGGCCACTGAGATATATCGTCTTGCATATTCTGTCGTTCGAGGCAGGTGACGAGATATCACACAGTTGCTACGTGATTGTCGGCCGCAGTTTTTCGTAATTTGTGTTGCGAATTAATTATTTGAAGCTCTGAAATATGGATAGCAAAAAAACGATTAGCAATATTACTGAAATATTTGTGGACAGTTTAACACTTTGACTGCCAAGCGTTTCTCGCTATGTTGAAACCGCGATGCGATAAAATACTGCAGAGTATAATTAAATCGTGCAAAATGAAAGTAATGCAGAGTTGTTAGAAGCCAAAGTATTGAAGCACCGTTCCAATATCAATTGCGTTTACAAGATTCCAAATAGGCTTCATTGCAAATTTTTTGCATTTTTAGTCAAATGTTTTGCACCGGTCACCGGTGACCACCGTGGCAGTCAACGTCTTAACTACTAACAAATCATCATTAATTTAAAAATATTTGACGCAAAAAAATACCCGGCCACTGGGTACGATTAGCAAGAGAATGCCCGGTCCGCAAAGTGTTAAAATGACACGACTATAGTCATATATAGTCCTGAGAGTATATCTTTTCTACTGCAAATTTTTCCAACTTTCCCTTTACATCACGAAATTTCTTTTTATTTCAAAAAGGTTTGAAATTTCGAATGCAAAAATAGTTGTTCATTCCAATCTTACGTTGCAAATTAATTTATAGCTGCACAAACCTGACTTGAAGAAACCCCGACCGATTGAATTATGTCGGGAAAGTGTTTAAATGCAAAGTGTGAAATTATTAAGTGAAGATTATTAACACATTGCAAGCGGGAAACATACTTTTACGTTTTCTGCAGTCTGTCACTGGAGCGTGGATCACGCAAAAGTGTGTATTTCGTAGATTTGCGCTGGATAGCGGATATCGTGTAAATACGATAGGCATTGTATGTACGGTGTTTGTGTTGCTAGGCAACGGTTTGCATTGTTTCTTTCTTAAAGTTTAGTTTGAGACACAAAAACGCTCGCTACACGCGAAAGTCCACGATGAAATATACCCGCATGCAATGTGTTAATAAACCCTTTTTGTTTGCAAGCGAGATGTTATGTTACTGCCGATTTGAGTTTAACACTTAGTTTGTCGGATACGTGCACGGTTAGTGTAACTTTTTCATGGTTTCAAGAGGGTAAGGAAATATTTCTTACTTAATAAGCCCTTTTTGTTTGCAAGCGAGATGTTATGTTACTGCCGATTTGAATTTAACACGTTGAGGATGGCGTGTACCACCGGTGGGTCACACGTGGAATGGTTCATCTGGTATAGTACTAAACGCATAGTAAAAGGAAACTGCACTTTTGCGTCTGAAGTTTTGCTAAACAACATTATGTGCAAGTCCGGTGGCACGACATAGCAAAACCTGCGCCGTCCTCAACGTGTTAAGTGTGAAATTTTCATAACAAATTCAGTTACCCTGGTAGTTAGATCGTTGCAAGGGAATTGTGAGCAAATGCTATATGGTCTCATCTTCATTCCCCCAAGATGAACATCAACGGTACAACATTGTTCCGTCTATTTTAATAAGCGGGTTTAACTTGTTATTGAAAGTTTACAAAACTGTATAACTTTAACCAAAGAAAATAAGAATTTACGCATTGTACACGGTATTGATACCTTATTTATTCATCCTCAGCAATCATTTTCGCCATCTATTTTTTGGAATATGAATGTATGTCTGGTACGCGCTGGGTGTAAGGACAGTGTTTGAAAAACCAAAATTCCAAAATATTCATGCGATCTGCTTTCCAAGTTCATTTCTGCACGTGTATGTTGTACTTTGTCTTGTTTTCACGATTTGTACCACCTTGACAATTGTGTGAAATTTAACCATCAGAGTAGTAACGGGTTATGACCTTTCTCTATTTCTATATTTTTTCCTCCTTGTGCAATATGTATTAAATACAAACCATTGCCTTCCTAGTAAAAAATTAATTTCATACTCGAAATTTCAGATCTTGATATTAAGACAATTTTGTTAAGAAAAAGTATGGTTGAAAAAAAACTGCAGTGAAGGGACTTGGACTCTGAAAGCTGTATCACTAGTGGCTCACCTTGCCTATCAAGATACAATATAAAATCTTGTCACGCAGTTTTGTAAAAAAAAAAAAAAAACTACCAGCTATAGGGAAACAATTTTATGCGCGGGGGGGGGGGGGGGGGTACATATGAGCTTTACAGCCCGTAACTCATTTACATCGCCGCGTTCTATCCTTGCAAGCTAAAGAGTTGGTAGGAAAAGTACACACACAAAGATGGTATGGAGGCGACGAGGCCTCTTTGTTATGTTTGGCAAGGAAGAAAGAAAAGCTAAAACCCAAACTGTATCGTGCAAACACTGAACTGTTTAACCGTTGGACTGCTTGTAGGCTTATCTTATCGGTCACAAGTACCTATGCGAAAATTGCCACTGGCCAATGTATACAAGGACCGAGCCGTACATGCCAAATCGACTCTGGCAGTCTTCGCATGTATTGCGTAGATAGACTTGACAGTAAAAGAGTGAAAGGAACAAGCAATAAAAATTATTTAAGTGAAATTTATAATTTTAGAGTTTCATTGAACGAAGAAGTAATGTATTGTATTGATACATAAAAACGAAGTACGCAGAGGATACATTTTCGAAAAAATTAAAAGCATATTTGTTCCAGCAATTAATAAGCAAAATGGAAAGTAATTAGTTAAGTCAACAATAGAGAGAAACAGAAATTAGATCTTATAAGAGGTGAAGCCTCACTGATTATTGAGATGTACGTAATAATTATACGCACCCGATTTATTTTTTCGGTTGTTGACATAATTTTTATGCTTAATCATTTCCATTGTTTCAATGAAAACTCCTCCCAACGAACTACGTTGTAGTCTAATGATTTGGTTACTGTTGAATGGTTACCCAGATTACAGTAAATGTCCTTTAAGTCTCGTCTTTAGATTCCATCCCGTTTGGTCAATATAGCACACATAATAATGTTTGCGAGATAAATTATATACAATGTTGCTCCTGATGGACAGTGGAATTCAAAGTCATACTGAAACGAAATAAGTTTTTCAGTAAGTACTCGGAAGAATATGTACAATACCTTATAAACATATCCATACTGACAAATTAAATATACAGAAGTTTGTGCGCCGTCTTTGTTATAGCATCGGTAGGCCGCTTTTTATGTGTTCAGTTGCTTCGGTGCTTACTGTGTACTTGAAAGGTAAGGCACGAGTTCAGAAGAATGGTGTCCCTAAACGGTATTCCTAAACTATCTGATTTCGATTCCATACAGAGAGATAATGCGAGATAGTTTACTGTACGGACAGTGAGTTTTCGGAAATTAATCACATATAGCTTATCACAGAAAATATTATAATAGCTTTTCAAGTTGACATAAGGAATGATTCCGTTTTTCGATAAATTTTTAAGGCTAACGAGGTGCCACTAAAACACAAATAATGGGACAATTTTAAGTCCATACCATTGGAGAATAGAATGAAAATAATTTCTTCGTTCTTCAAATT
Source organism: Cryptocheilus praepositus (assembly GCA_033815515.1). Lineage (NCBI taxonomy): Eukaryota > Metazoa > Arthropoda > Insecta > Hymenoptera > Pompilidae > Cryptocheilus > Cryptocheilus praepositus. The sequence goes on along the minus strand of JAWWQZ010000024.1, from coordinate 14,941 downwards.
CGGTTGTTTTATTCTCTAACAAATTACACTATTCCATGTGTTGGTTTTGCGGTACATTAGTAACACGAATAAGAAAACATGCGTGAGCAGAGTTGCCGTGAAATACCTCAGAAATTCCTCCAGTACTAATGACGTCTCAAATGTATCGAAACAGCGTTAAACGTCGCACACTCAACTGCGGTCATATTTTCCAATACCGTAAGTACCAGAACAGTCGATACGAACACTGTGCGGGAATGGTTCATTTTGACGTACGTATGCCATTGGATCAAACAAGATGTAAAGTGATGTCGGAAATGCCGTCAGATGGGGATTCAGTCGCTAGTCCTGCCCCCCATTTCTAGGTTTTCTACAGTATGTGTACTGACGTCGGGACACCACAACCTGAAGTAAAAATCAATGCATAGCAGAAACATACGCAGGATTTGCGAGTCCTGCGTGTGTAGTGCATTAATAATCAGGTATATATTACCACAGTATCATTACTAGTTTAATCTGCGATTCATTTTTAAATTCCCATAATCGACTTGAATAACAGATGCCATGTATAAGTGACCGTAACCGGTCCGATCCTATAATGGATCAGTATCGGTATAGTTTCATGTCATATGGTTCAATGCTTAAACGTCAGTAGCTTTTATACCCGATTTACTACAAAGTATGAATGTGTTATTGCACTTATATAGTTGTGTCATTCAGAAATATTGTATTAGATATATACGTTCTACTTTACGGAGACTCAATGTGTCTACTTACTCCTAATTATATTTGCATATATATTACGCTGAAAGCAAAATCACCTGAATTATTACTACCTGTTACTACACCCATATAAATGTTCTTGTTGCACTTCTATTATCTGAACCGGAGTCCGGTAAGCGTGCGATGTACTACGCGCCGCGACTCCTTTGATGAGATTTCACATCTTGACTGGTCAAAGTATAACAATGTACCTTTTTTAATTGCATGTTTTTTTCTGTCGATTGTCATAACATATTAGTGATATTTTCCATTTTAAATACATCCAAACATGATATAGTTCAGTATGTAGTTTGTCCCGACTATCATTAATACTTCATCAATATTTCTTTTCCGTGTTCTTTGTTATTATTTCGGTTCAACAAGTTGCAAAGACGGGTCACGAGTCCGAAGACACAGTGTCCCTGTTTTCAAATTCTCAACTTGATTTCATCCAGAGGGACTTTGAACGAGTATACGGGATTTCTGACCGCTGCGTTTCTTATTGCCCCAATTTTGTTATTTCGTTACGGATCACCCTGTCGCGTTGCATTTGGCTGCATGACCAGAAGGGTGAGTAGTTCCCTTGTCACCAATCACCCCGTACCCCTACTGATTCTATATGAGTGCAAATTGGGTTTATGGAGGTTCCCGGGTTATTTATGGCGGGGTCTTAATTTATATCACTTTCTCTGCAAGCAAGGACAAAGAAGACCCCGTACATACTAGCCCGGGATGTGGCACTCCACCCACAACCCACTATGGGGGTCTCAATATGGGAGGCCTCAATATGGGAGGCTCCAATGAGGGAGGTTCTAATAAGGGAAGCTCCACAAGGGGGGGGGGGGGGGTGGCACTGCTCATTCCTCCACAAAGTTTGAATCTTCGTTTGGAAGACAGTTCGAACTCAGCAAGCGACACATTCAGTGCACTTGGCCATCCGTGACCGGCCACACTGGACCCTTTTTGTAACTACAAACGCGAGTATAGACGAGTCTAGAGCGACAACATCTTTGGGAAGTCATTCTTACTGTAACATTGTAATTCCTCTCCAGTGCACTTGGCCATCCGGGACCGGCCACACTGGACCTTTGTAATTAATAATTAGTAAAACATTTAGCTTAAAAACACCGGGAGCAGCCAATTTTGCTTACAACAAAATTATATTACATCACTGCTGCCCTCGAACATTTTGGTCCTTCGAGCCGGATAGTGAAATCAACATCTTTCAACGCTGCCCCCGAACAGCGGCCATTTTACACCACAGCTTATCGGTCGTAAACGCGCGACCCTTTGTGGGACCGACATCCAGTCGCGGCGATCAGTATGGGCCAGATAAGTCTTTATTTCGTTGAACGGTCACCGGACGGTTTGTTTAACACGTTGACTGCCGTGCGTATTTGGCCGTATTAGAACGGCGATGCTATGAAATACTACAGCGTTGACTAAATTATGCAAAATGTAAATAATGTGCAAGTATTGGAGACCAAAGAAACGCATCACGATTCTAACAATAACTGCATTTATAAAATAATTATTACTACCCATTGCGAATATTTTGGATCTTCAGTCAAATCTCTTGCGCCGGTCACCGGTGACCCCCACGGCAGCCAACGTGTTAAAGATTATCGGGAACATGTGTTTGATCAGGAAACCATCGCGGCTGGTTTCCATAGAATATTTCAAGTTATTTGATTGGTCCCTCAAGCGAAGAGTTAACGGTCTGGTAAGGAAATGTGAGGGTACGAGGCCCGGCTACCGACCCTTTGTTATAAAACGCGTTAACATTTAAGTTAGTGGTATTTAGAACTACAGTTCGCGAGAGAAGACGAAACGAGCAGCATGTACATACTTTGTTGAGAAAAATAAAACGCCTTTATTAGAACACGGTTGTCAATACCTCAGTAACCCTCACAGCGTGATGTTAATGAAGTCGTCGACTAAAATGAAGCACTAAACCCGTGGTTCCAGTTGATGTACCAGGTTGTTGATTTTCAAAGTACCACATCTGACAATGAACCATGATATGGCGCACATAGTCAGTACCAGAGGAATAACGTCGGTACCTACCAGGGGTCTGTTTGTCAACACGCTTCAGGCATCACCCGAAATACCCACAGCACATTGTGATTTGGATATCATTTAAATCGTGCTTTCGCGGAGTACTGCGATGAGCTAGTTATTTCTTAGTCGTGGGTGGCTGGACAAACGTCAACTTTGGTTTTAGTACTCACAGCATTTCCCCAGGAAAATGAATCTGCGGCAAACAGGTTAGTACTACCGCCGAGGCGTACGACACTGTCCAGTATGCTGCGCCAGTACCAGGTTGCTCAATAAGTTTTGTCGTTCGATAAGAAAAACACAATGTTATGGTTCAAAATACACTTTATTATTCATCAGTATAATCTCCCTGAACATTAATGCACTTGCTCCAACGATCCTCCAATCTGTGGATCCCATCCCTGAAGTGAGATTCCGGAAGGTCTACAAAATACGCTTCAACAGCCGTTATGACCTCTTCATTTGACGAAAAACGCTTGCCACGCATAATTTTTTTGAGTTCTGGAAACAAATGGAAGTCGCTGGGGGCCAAATCTGGTGAATACGGCGGATGCTCCAACAATTCGAACTTTAATTCGTGGATTTTAGCCATTGTCAAAATGCTCTTGTGACACGGTGCGTTGTCCTGATGAAAAAGAATTTTTTTCTTCTGCATACCGGGTCTTTTTTCACGAATTTTTTCCTTCAACTGGTCCAAAAGGTTGCAATAATATTCAGAATTAATTGTTTTACCAGTTTGCAAGTAATCCACAAATAAAATTCCTTTCGCATCCCAAAAAACTGATGCCAGAACCTTCTTGGCCGATTTCTGGACACGAACTCGTTTCGAAGCCGAACAACCAGGTTCACACCACTGTTTAGCCTCTTGTTTTGATTTAGGATCATGGTGATAGACCCAAGTCTCATCTATAGTGATGAATCGACGCACAAAATCCACTTTATCCTTTTTAAAACGCTCCAAATGTTGTTGAGAAAGTCGCATTCGAATGTGTTTTTGTTCAGTTGTAGCGAATGCGGCACCCATTGTGCACACCGCTTTTTAAAACTCAAAATTTCGTTTAAAATATGACTCACACTGCCCAATGAGATGTGTAGAGCCTCTACTAAATCCCTCTCAGTCCAGAAGAGTGAACCAACAAAACAAAAACAAATTTGGACTAGTAGCAACGCCCTCTCTTATCGACCGAGAAAACTTATTGAACAACCTGGTACAATGCTACTGCACAGCAACGCGGAGCCCAGACGGAAACGTCATACAACAGCATGGGATGCACTATACTACACCTCCCGCCGTTTCTGTTTTGGCTCGTCTAAATTAGGCATCAGGTGCTGGCTCTGTCGTGTGTTACACGATGACTCGCTTTCACGTTGTGCTGTTTAACACGTTAAGTGGTGTGTCACCCATATATGCATGACGGACAAATTACCACATATTTGGAAGGGCTGTTAACAGTAACGGAGATATTTCGTACCAACAATTCACACAGCTACATGTAGGTGCTTACACGTGCTTTATACGGAAAAAATATATTATATTACGGTTGCTATTTATAATAATTATTAGGGCAATAGGTTATAGTTCTGTTTATTCTCCTTCTAGTTGTTTGTCGATCTAAAATTGGTGTACCTATCCAACAACAAAAATACACATTCCTTTAGTGGTGTTTCCATCATACTTTTTTTAACTATCAAATAATGTCTTATTTACCGATACACACCACCAGCGGTATTACCTCGAGGACATAACAACTATGTAACCAAAATTCTCTAAGTCTTGTGGTTTAAGTTTGCTTCTAAACAGCTTCAATTGTATTTGAAAAGACCAATAAATCCTTGTCAACAGCTTAACGCGTTAAATGTAAAATGCGAATTCACCTAACGCTCAAATAAATTATCACGGATCAGGTTACTATTGTTTGTCTATCGATGTTGAATGGGAAGGGGTTCAAAATCATGTTCGTTTAGTATTATTATGGCTTCCCCTTTTCGTACGCACCCGTACTTTGATGAATTTATTCTGGAGATGGAAAATTCGGCTGTTATGATAAAATCCGTTAGTTGTATACCACTGCCATTGGTCGGCTATATGGATGATATTGCTTTGATTGTTATTGTGTATGATGGCACGGTACTAAAGCAACGTGTACATGTAGCTGCCAGTGCTACCAAATAGAGAACGAATTTACATCCTACACTATCCACAAAAATCCTCCTGGCATATGAGGCGAAGTACTTGGGCATAAAACTGGACACTCGGCTCTCTTTTAAGGCCCACGCTGTTATGGTGTGTAATCGGGCCACTAGAATTATAACTATCCTGGCAAGCTTAATGCTCAACATGAAGGGTCCAAGTGAGACTAAAAGGTGGCCTCTTTATGAGGTCGTATCCACGGTTGCGGTGCCGGTTTGAGGGGTGAAAGCATTCCAAACAGGGCTCATTGAAGCGAAATTTATGCGAGTGCAAAGGGTTTGTGCCATACGCATAATCCGTATATATCGTACCATTGCGACCGCCGCAGTTTTCGTGATTGCCAGATTATTATTGCAGAAATTTCTATCAAACAACATTAAAGTCCAGTAATTTCACCTCAGGCCCTGCCTTGCGGCTTACCAAGGGGGCCCCTTTGGGCGGGGCATCGGGATACGCCCAATAAGCGCGCAAGCCTGGTGCATAATACGAAGCGACTTGCTACCAATTTGTTCAGAGTGCAAGCGCCTACGCCCTACTGGTCGACGCGAGGCACTTCCCCGCCTCTACTGTCTCTCTAGGATAGTGTTGGAACAGTTCAATGCCCTGTTACAACAACCCGGCCGAAGCGCTAACCCGAGCAATAGGGCTCACCATGCTACCACGATTGCAGCTCCTGACGATCGCCGGCCGTGTTCAACGGCTATGACTTGGGCACAGTCTATAGTGGAACCTTTGTGAAAGGAGGAGAGGATGGGGAAGACGTTATTAGACCCACATCAGTCTATGCAGGTTCGGAACCTTCGTGAAAGGAGGATCGTTTTTAAAGTTGTTTCCACTATACACACGTAGGATGGGGATATAATTTCGACGTTATTCGGATCGTAGATCCTTTATTAAACGTACTATCAGTAGTGAATTATTGTCGCAAACAAAAACGGAACAGAAAGGTTCGGTAAAACTGAGATGACGACAACGCACTGTCGTCTCTGTGCATGAGTCGTGGAGACGGCAAGGCTCGTCAAACTCAAAACAGTCCAGGGAACAAGGGTGGTGGGGAGACTCCTATGGGGTTGTTAGGAAGGCTCTAGCAAGAAACAGAAGAGACTTGTGAGTCCCTAAAGACGGAAATATGTACCTTACAAGATGAAGAGCGCAACCAGATCCTTGGCGCATATCATGTGAGCCAGAAAGGAGCTAATCTTACAGAATGGCAGCATTGATGAGAGTCTGAGAAGACCGGTGCAAGGACGCGGGAGATAATCCCGGGCATGAGGTCTTGTGTGTTTGCCCTTGTCTTGGAATGCTTTGCCGCATATTGAGCAAAAATTGGGAAGAATACTAATGCTGCCACTTAGATTTGTGGTGGTATGACGAATCATGTGGAACACACGCCATTTAAGTGTGATTTTCGAATGGATTTGAGAGCAGAAGTAGCGAGGATTGTGGGCTCGTCCCTCAATAAAGCCAGTTTTGTTCCACTGTTGCTTCACCTGCGAAAGGAATTGGGCTGCCATCCCGAGGTATATTAGGGAAACCATGAACCGAAAAGAGAAACGGGAGAGAGAAAGAGACAGAGAGAACGAGCAGGGATGCGGGTGCGCAAACCATAACGCATCATTTGTTATGTATGTCTGTTTTTTTTTCACGCAATGAGGTAACATAGCGATCTCTCAGGCACCTTAGACAGTGCAGAAGTCCAACTAAATGCAATGACGTGAGACGGTTTCTGGAAAGGTTCATATTACGGAGGAGATTCCACCTTGCGTGGCGTGCGTAATCGCATTTTGCCCATCTCCAAAAAAAAATAGCGGTAGCGAGACGTCAGAGGGAGATAGAAAATCTTCTGGCACATCGTCCGCTGCAGGTTATATTGTGTACAGTCTGCAACAAGTGTCTGCACCAACTACACCAAGACTGTTAATACTGTCAAATGCTGTACATAGTAAATGCAACTAATTCAGCCACATAAGTCACTAAATAAATTTTTTTAAACCACGTTCGTTTCACGAAATCGAATTGCAGGATTTATTGTAGCAATCCAACAGATAAACAATATGTACAACGGGCCTATGTACATGTCTTTCATAATCCCGTGATTTCACTAGTTCCAATAATAGAGCTAAGTGCTGCGGTTCAAACAAGATGGCTCCGCAGTTATTCACATCGGTTCATTGACAGACTCGTGTGGCAGAGTTAAATCTCTATCTCCCTGGTTGTTCTCGAAATTCCTCTCACGCAGGGTAGACAATGCCCTTGAAGAAGCCGTCTGCACAACCGGCCGCCGGAAACTTTACCATACATGTAGGAGCCTGCGGTGCTGCATTCGCAAGTACCAGGTTGTTTAATAAGTATTGTCGTTCGATAAGAAAAACACAATGTTATGGTTCAAAATACACTTTATTATTCAGTATAATCTCCCTGAACATTAATGCACTTGGTCCAACGATCCTCCAATCTGTGGATCCCATCTCTGAAGTAAGATTCCGGAAGGTCTGCAAAATACGCTTCAACAGCCGTTATGACCTCTTCATTTGACGAAAAACGCTTGCCACGCATAAATTTGTTGAGTTCTGGAAACAAATGGAAGTTAAATCTGGTGAATACGGCGGATGCTCCAACAATTCGAACTTTAATTCATGGATTTTAGCCATTGTCAAAATGCTCTTGTGACACGCTGCGTTGTCCTGATGAAAAAGGATTTTTTCTTCTGCAAACCGGGTCTTTTTTCACGAATTTTTTCCTTCAACTGGTCCAAAAGGTTGCAATAATATTCAGAATTAATTGTTTTACCAGTTTGCAAGTAATCCACACATAAAATTCCTTGAAAGAAAACTGATGCAGAACCTTCTTGGCCGATTTCTGGACACGAACTCGCTTCGAAGCCGAAGAACCAGGACACCATCTTTAGCGTCTTGTTTTGATTTAGGATCATGGTGATAGACCCAAGTCTCATCCATAGTGATGAATCGATGCACAAAATCCACTTTATCCTTTTTAAAACGCTCCAAATGTTGTTGAGAAAGTCGCATTCGAATGTGTTTTTGTTCAATTGTTAGGGAATGCGGCACCCATTGTGCACACAGCTTTTTAAAACTCAAAATTTCATTTAAAATATGACTCACACTGCCTAATGAGATGTGTAGAGCCTCTACTAAATCCCTCTCAGTCAATCGACGATCTTCCAAAACCATATCCTGTACTATTGGAATTTCGGTGTTGATGCATTCTAATGGATCGTCTTCAAAGCTTGTAGCAAAATTCGTCTTTCTACTGGTCTAATTGAAGGTGAACGTTAAATACATCTTAACATTTGTCCGTGAATTTTTTTTTACACCTTCCAAAAATAAGAATTTTATCACTGCACGATATTTTTTTTCCATTGTCGAAAATACTGTGAAACGGCATTTTTTACATTAAATGGCTTGTAAACAAAGAATGAATTGACTGATTGAAATGGACCTTCACGTACGTTGATAAGAAGTGAACCAACAAAACAAAAACAAATTTGGACTAGTAGCAACGCCCTCAACAAAACAAAACAAAACTTATTGAACAACCTAGTACTTCTAAGCCACTGGTAGTCATTGGCGTGTATTTTTCTAGAACCTTCTAAGAAACAAATCTCTGACTGAAGTTCAAAAAAAAAATGTCAATTGGGAATCACAAATTACGAAAAACTGGAATGATATATTAAATGTTTAGTCACAAAAGTGTGATAATGGTACTCGTCACCTACCTCTATATTAAACGCTGACAAAATATGCAAGACTCATATACACACTCGTCATATTTTCTAAACGATTCGAAAGACGCACACACGAGTTATTCTTGAAAGATTCGTCCGCAATGTGTTAACATCGCGCTCAACCCTTTTATATTGTTTGGTTTCCATGATAATAAATTTGTTCGAGAACATTCCGAATAGCAAATATAGACACATGCATTCTTTCTCACTCTCTCTTTCTCTCTCTCATACGCACACTCTCTCATTACTCGTTCATACAAAATCCCACATCCCACATTACTGAATCATGTGGGTGTATGTGAGGTTTTGCCGGGCACAGTTGCTTGCAGTGATCAATTGCAATAATCAGTGCAGAATCAAAGTTGCATCGGCACTCTCCGGTTTAGTAGCCCGATTAAAATGGTATGATTAAATACATTTTCTATCGCGGTTTCTATTATATTTATACTTTCGTACAAATCTATGCGCATGTAATTACGAGAAAAAGCCGCCCCCATCTTAACACTTTAAGGACCGCTAAGAAATCTGTAAGAACTACGCCTGGAACCGCACGTTTTTGGGAAATTTGTACTTTTCAAAAAAATTGTAACTTTGTTATTTATGAAGCAATTTTTATGAAACGTTCAGAAATTGTGTAACTAGAAGTATATTAGGTGTTATTAAAAAAATATGAAATTTATAGAAATTACAAAATAGGATTCATTTTAGGTATTATTTAAAAAAATTGTTTAAAAAATTATTTAAAGAAATTATTATAAAATTTGATTTATAAGTCTATTTTATCAGAGTTTCCAGTAGTTTTTTTAAGTATGATATTGCGCAAAGCATTTTTTCTATAAACAGGAACTATGGAAAATAAACGAAAAAGAATATGAAGGCACTCGAGTTTAATATATTTAATATTGATCAAATTAAAGTAAGTGGCATCTAAAGACAGCGTGTAGAAAACCCGAGAAAACTCGTGAGCGGTCTTTAAAGTGTTAATATTAGCCAACACTTAACATCTTCAGTGTGAGCGTGAAATTTAGTCGCTTAGCATGAAATCAAAGCGTGCGGTCAAACGTCAACCACATCCAACATCCTTCAGACACATGCATACGGATTTTTCCTGACTCGAGGGACTTTGGCTATAGGTTTTGGAATCGTGCCTTAGTGTACTCATCTTGTAAAATAGGGCTGTCGAACTCGATTTCGTACGCTGGGAAGAGGAGAAATGGGGTACCCTCTCTCTTACGCGCGATCAGTCCCACTCGTATTACGAATGACGTGTTGGAGGCCATAGCCAGTGCCGTAACATGCAATATTCACTCCCACGGTTTCATCGTCCTAGTTAGAATTTGACATTTAAAAAAAAAAGAAAACAAAATCAGGAAACAAGAACAGTAACAGGAGAAAGACAAAAAAGACGAAAAAATATTAACCCTTTGCGCTCGACGCGCTTTTCTCTCGGGCTGACCAGCAACTCGACAGTAATTCGCCGCGCGCGCGCCTGTTTCATGAGTCCGTTTCTGTTAACTTAAAATAATTTTAGGCACAATAGGATACTTTAAACTCGTATATTTTAACATTACATACATTTATTTAACTTAATGAAGGATATTTATTAAAAATCTAAGTTCTATCTTATATGTTATAAGTTATATCTGTAATGTCTTAACTCTTTGCGCTCGACGCGCTTTTCTCTCGGGCTGACCAGCAACTCGACAGTAATTCGCCGCGTGCGCGCCTGTTTCATGAGTTCGTTTCTGTTAACTTAAAATAATTTTAGGCACAATAGGACACTTTAAACTCGTATATTTTAACATTACATACATTTATTTAACTTAATGAAGGATATTTATTAAAGATTACGTTCTATAATTTTTCTTCTTGTGGTATTTTGTAAAACAATCTCCAATGTGCATTCTTGGCTTGTCGGGGCATGTGTCACAATAGTACACAGTTTGTCGTCTTTGGCCGGACTTTCGTTGGGAACAAACTTTGCAATCCTTTTTTTGTCCCATCAAAATAACATGCAGCTTCCCATTGAGTCGGATCATTTCAGAAGTGCTCTGTGAAGTAGAAGCTGTGCTACGTTGGCTTTTGGCTTTTGGCCACTTTGGCTTTCAGATTCACTATCGATTATTCGGATTTTTCGTCTTCTTACACCTATAACGTCGTCACTATCTTCATCACTTCCGTCTTCATTCTCATGGGCAAGCTGTCTATGTAGTGATGTAGTTTCGTTCGTTATTGCCGAAAAATTGAACTCATTTTCACTAGAAGTAATTTCTTCGTCGTGTTCCATACTTATTGGGCTCACTAACTTTGAAAGAAATATTGCGATTGCCAAGAAGGTTGAATTCGAACTAATGTCGAAGACAGAATCCAACCCGCGTTTGCAAGTATTTTTGAGATAAGACATTTTATCTCAAAAGTGCGAAGACGGTGATTGGTTCTTTTTGTACCTTTTTTTGAAAGAAGTGAATTGAAAGAAGCGTTGCGACGTCTATCAGCGTTCTATTATTCTCAAGACATAATGCACGCATTGAAATTCGTTTGTGTTTTTGAGATAAGACATCTTTATAGCTATGTAGACACCTCATAAAATGATCTAGAAAAGGCCAGGTAGACTTGTCAAGCGATATTCGTTAGGCCAAACACAAATAAACACCGTTACCACTCAATTTACCGCATCGATGCGAGTGGTGCCTGAGAGGCACCGGTCGAGCGCAAAGGGTTAAAAATGTGTAATAAATACTGAAGAAAAGCAAGAAATAGGAATACTTGGATCTTAGAATGATAGCTTCTAGGCCGCTCGCTCGTGCTTCGCATGCTCGATCCACCGGATACCCACGAGTGCCACGCTATATCGCACTCCACGCTCCTGCGCACAACGCTCACACGCGACATGGAGAGGGAACTTTGTGGCGGAGAAGATGCATGCTATAGCGATCAGCTGTGGCTCCGGAGCCACCAGTTCGGCAGCTCTGTTGTAGAACAACAGAAGTGAGGGGCAGGACTAGCGACCGAATCCCCACCTGATGGCATTTCTGACAATACTCCATATTTTGTTCGGTCCAATGGCGTACATACCTGAAACTGAGCCACTTCCATACAGTGTTCGTATTAAATTTTATGGTGTTTACGCTATTAACCCTTAGCGCTCCGTAGGCTCCGCTGCGGAGCCGAATGTTTTTAACATGATTGCACTTAAAATGCTGCGGTATCGTCGGCGTTGGCAATTGATAACTGTAGTTAAAACGTGATCAGTCTCTGCACTGTTACGACTAAACCATTTTTTGATCTTTTTTATAGCACGTGTAATTCTGCTCATTTAAAAAAAAACTTCGTTTCACTCGTTCCGCTGCGAAAATGTGCCGGAGCGCTAAGGGTTAACATAGAGGACCACAGTCGGGTGTAGGACACTTCACTCTGCTTTCGATATATTTGTGTCGTCATTAGTCGGGTAGTGGTGGGAAGCCCATGTGGTACACAAGGGTTTTCTGAAGAATATTCACGGTCACGCTAGTCGGCTGCCTAGTACGATGAACCATGACGTTAGAAATTTCGTCGGGTGTGGATTCGTCTACTAGGATGGCCTCCACTTTTCCTATCCTACAGTATCAGTTCTGATGTTACGACTCATCAGCCCACCGTAAAAACGTTGAACCTTTCGTTACATTTTATGACTCATTTGTTGCCTTTCTTTAACGCGGAATAACAAGTTTCACTTAAAATATGCGAGGCTTATTCAACTGTCATGATAGAAACAAACCAACGTAAACCTAATTTCACAAGTCTAGGAGATATTGCCCCTAACGGGCGCCCGAATATATACGTATATTGGAAGAGGCATATCATATTTATCCTCAGAAATGCTCCGTAACTGTAACTACATAAAGCGTGGTCCAGAATGATTGATGGTCTATTCGCAGTTCCCAATGCCTGAATATCAAGTCCTCTAAAGAATGAGCACCCGTAAGAAGGTGGTTTGTCGCAGCGAGAAAAGGCAGACCTTTGGGGAGGTCAGAAACTTGGCTACATTTGATTTGCTCGACATTCGTGTAGGTATTTAGTGTCTGGACTATGTTCCCGAGGGAACGCGGTGCCCCTAAGGGTTTCCCCTACATCACCTGGCCAAGACTACCTTCTAGACTACGTTCAAGTTTGGCATACCACCCTAGGGCGTTGTCTTGGAAAAATTCTTTGGTGCTCGCGATTCATCACAAACCGGAGTTTACTGATCATTCACGTTACTAATGTGTTAGTAATGCTTAATCGGATAGACCATTTGGTCGCTGCCCCAGCGTCTCTCCAAGTAAAGCAAACTTTACCTGACTACAAAAAACCTCGACTGCTCACGCGAGTAGCCTCCGGAAGACTAATCTACTGTGACGGTTAAATCTGTGATAACACCTAAAAAGTAGTGAATATGAGATTTGGAGAATAGCAGGAGGTAGGCTGTATACTCCAATATTATATCAATTCTCTTATGTATCGCGGTGGCGTACATGCACAAATTTTTAAGTCTGCTCCCCCTCAAATTGATTGCTGCCCCTGCACACAGCCTCCTACTCATATGTTATTGCACTATGAGCTCTAAATGGGCAGCATAATATCATTATGTCCGCATAAGCGCGACATTCACATGTCTCCACCTATTGGTGCAATCCGAGGCAACTAATTCGTGTTTCATAAGCACAGAGTGCTTCAATATGTTTAGTTCTGCTGTATTATCATTATGGACGCCGTAGCGAACATTTCAAAATTTTAAGTCTCGTATGTTGGGTGCAGACCGAGACACACCATTTTTGATACACTGTGTAATCCAACATTGGGCACACTAAATACACTTGCGCAGCATCCTTACCCGTAGGAATAGCTCATTTATGTTCTAGCTTGCTTGCCATCACAGAAAGCAGCGCTTTTACTTTCCATTGCAGAGGCTTTTCTCACCTCGAATGCCGAAATGTCTTTTCGCACACATTAGGAAGGTATTTAGCTCGGGTATCTCGGGTTCGTCACTCCCGTACTGTGGATCTAAAGTAACCCACAGCCCCTGGGGGAATTCGTGTAGGCAACAATGCAGAGGCTAAGTAGTAGGAGAGGTTAATATTGAGTATGTATGCACGTCAATTAAGCGAACCGAAAATGTGACGAATGACACCAAACGAAAAAATAACGATCGCGTCGAAAAAACTGAGGGCCAACAGTCATTTTTGGGAGCCCTGTCAGTAAAACCATGCACTTAAACAAGTGAGTACTTGGATACCTACAGGAATTCTTTTACAAGACTGACTTGTATAACCGACAAATCCTAAAATGGAAAATCCATTATGAGAAATACGTATGCTGTGGTTTAACAAATCGCAGTGAATGAAACGGTATGACATTTCAGGGTTTTCCTGTTATAGGTGAAAACTCCTCCATAACGTGGCTAATTAACCGCAGGTTCAATAATTGTGTGAAATTCTGCAAGCCCAAAGCAAATAAAAAATACCTTTGCTGGCGACATTTTTCGAAAGGAGATTTTGACGTTAGTAGCTAACTGAATTTAAATACCGTGACTGTAATGATTTAAGTATACTATATTATCGTAGCCATAGTAACATTGATTGTGAGTGTGATTTGGTTTTTCCAACAATGGGATGCAGTGTGTCAGGTGAACTACTGTTGGAAGCTGAAGCATTGTTAGAGCAAGGGAGGAAAGCATTAGCTTCTCTTCGCTTGCAATTACGTACGAAGCGTAAAGTAAACCAAAAATTAGAAAATCAAATTTCTTTCGGTTGCATTGGCGATGCATGTTTAGAAGAAGCGGTTACCCAAAAATTATTGGGCTTCGTGTAAAGATTTACATTAATGCCGCTGCTTTCGTTTAAAAAACGGGCAGCTTTTACAAAGATCCAGCGAAAAATATGCGTTACACTTTGCGGGCTTTCAATGGCAAAATGCGTCGTATGGTTGTTTCGACTATAGCACTTTCCTACACATGTCCTATTGGGGATAATACACCAAGACTATCCCTTCGCGTTTGCTATACCTTGCTCTCTTTTCCTCCTTCTTAGGAATCTTTAAAGAATGGCATACCATGTAAGGGTATAAAATGACTCAATTGATTGGCAAGTGTTTGTCAAAATATGGGAGATTTCTGAGCGGGAGAACGCGAGAAGACGAGTGCGGCAAAATCGTGGTAGAAAACGAGTTAGTGTCCTGATAATACCACA